>WURV02004475.1:0-24248 GCA_011762755.2 Epimenia babai
TTGATGGGTAGATCTTAACGAACGAGCGGGCTGATAGAATTGGATAAGTTGATTCAGATAGGTAGGTGCCAGATTGTGCAAGGACAAGTACATGAAGGTAGACACTTGTATGTGACACGTTCCGTGACTAGAAGCCAGTGAAGTTGCTTAAGAAAGGGAGGGGGTGATATGACAGAATTTAGAGGCACGGAAAACCACACAACAAGCCGTGTTCTGAACTCGCTGAAGCTGCTTGTGAAAGTAGTCAGGGAGGCCAATTAATAAAGAATTACAATAGTCCAGACGAGAAATAACTAGTCAGTGAATGATGACATGGGCAGTAGACTGGGAGATGAAGGGGCGAATACGATGAATGTAGGCGATATACATGTAACAGACACGACAGACATTATTACCATGCTTCTCAAGAGAAAACGCGTTGTCAAAATGTCAAAAATAACTCTAAGGACCCCGGGGTATACAAACTTTATCATACAACTATGATCAGATAAAAGTGGACATTGTGTAACATTTTACCATAAGTCATTTGCAGGGGGTAACAAATAATTTATAACACTGTTATTCAGCAGTGAATGGTTAAATCATGATTTAATGTACCGTATATACTCGCCTATAAGTCGACCCGCCTATAAGTCGACCCCCCCCCCAATTTTGGCCTGCGAAATCGTGGTTTTGCTCTTGACCCGCCTATAAGTCGAGGGGTAGATTTTGAGGATTGAAATTTTGTCTTTAAAAATCGTCTTATAGGCGAGTTCTACGGTAATCAATGCAACATCTGAAAGTGCCACATGAGGCAACGCTTTATCATGTGCTGATTCCTAGATACTTCTACAAAATCATATGGGGAAACATAGGGGAAGCCTTCTTGGGGGGAATCACTATATAATGGAATGATATTTGGTATCTCTAATGATTTCTGAACGATGAACAGATGGACTTAGTTTCCCATCTGCAGACACTAAATATGATGCAACTCGTTATCACTCGATTTTAATCAATGCAAAGGTGTTAAGTAGGTCCTAAATGAATAGGGCCAACATGAACAGTCACACGTTCACCCCATGTAGGCTATATTGTGATGTAATTAACCGCCTCAGCATGCCAGCCAGCTGCCACTGCTCCGATGATGGTGATTAGATCAATTATTGGTAGACAACTCCTCGAGCAAATTGGTTTCAATGGATTATATTGAACAGAACACCACCGTCTTTTGCTACGATCAAGTCCGATGACGCAGTTGGACACACATGTGTATTCACACCAATATCTAGGGCCCACCCCTAATCTGCCCTATATTATTAACGCATGATAATTGATGTGTTACGCATTTATTAAGCATTAGCAATTTAAATTTCGGCTAGTTATTGCTTACATAAAGCGCAGGCTAAGATGCTCATATTCAGCCCATTTATACATAGATACATATCACAACATGGTAAATGTAAACAATTAAATGAGATATTTCATGGCACAGGTAGAAATTTTTCTGATGCCGGTAAGTTAAAACAACATGCGGTTGACAAGTTAAAAATTGCTTTTTACAGGTAAATGATGAGTATAACGATTCATCATATTTCAGTCTTTTAGTTTATTATTGACTACAAAAAACCAAAGAGGCATCAACATGCTTTTCTGAATTTTAAAAAATCTTTACTAGTAGAGCGAATTAGTTATGAGAATAAACGAAAAATGCAAATCAACTCTTATCACATCCTATTGATATTGACCAAATTCCATATATAACAAAATTTAAGACAATGTCAGCAATTTTTCATCATCCATACACAGAATATATGATTTTCCATTCCCTGATTTCCATTGGTTGAATTTGTCTTGTTTTACTTTTACTTCCATAAACTTGGATTTTTTGTCAAAATATTCGTACGGCAAATTTAGTTCCAGAAAAACTAAGTATAAATTCAGTTGAAATTTTATTGAAAAGGATATAAGCGATCTTTTATTCCAATGTGTGATTATAACTATTAATATTAAATTTTGGATACGTTCAATGCATCTTATCAAATGAATTCCACATCGTGTAATATAGATAATTTGCGTAAGCATTAAAAACCAATTCACTAATATTGTGGAGATTTACATTGGCCATTTTGGATTTGTCATTTTTGACACAGGTCATAACACGAACACCATGGCAGATGTAAAACCTTATGTGCTATAAACAACCCACTGCAAGATCTGGTAGCCAACATCGTCGAAAATGACTCCCCTGAAGATTTGAACCTCGCTATATCGTGCTGTCATTGTACATGACAATAAAAACAACCTTTTCCTCCAAAAAAGTGTAATTTCTACAGTACATTTGCAAATATTATACTTCTGTTCATAGACTCGCTGGCTCTATAATCGTAATTCATAAGTATGCTATATATAATATTGATTTGAAAGCTGACAATAGACAAAAACCACGCTGCTCATCGCTTCGATATCGTATCGACAAATTAATACGACGGTCAATTCAACCTCGCCTCAATTGTAAAATCTGCGTTTTTTGTCATATCGAAGAGACGGCGCACAATATGCACATGGTCTATTATATCGATCGGGGCAGTTATGTAGTAGTTAGATCATTGGACTTGAATCGAGAAGACCTTGGATTGATTTTCGCTCTAACCAGTATAGTGTCTGTGGCATTTTTAGGGAATAAAGTACCTGGCCTTGGATTGATTTTCGCTATAACCAGTATAGTGTCTGTGGCATTTTTGGGGCAGAAAGTACCTGGCCTTGGATTGATTTTCGCTCTAACCAGTATACTGTCTGTGGCATTTTTGGGGCAAAAAGTACCTGACCTTGGATTGATTTTTTGCTGTAACCAGTATAGTGTCTGTGGCATTTTTAGGGCAAAAAGTACCTGACTTTAGATTGATTTTTTGCTCTAACCAGTACACTATCTATGGCATTTTTGGGGCAAAAAGTACCTGGCCTTGGATTGATTTTCGCTCTAACCAGTATACTGTCTGCAGCATTTTTGGGGCAAAAAGTACCTGGCCTTGGATTGATTTTCGCTCTAACCAGTATACTGTCTGTGGCATTTTTGGGGCAAACTGGAACGTGTGTCGATAGGGGTCTGTGTAGACCTCGCAGTGTGGTTATGTAAGTGCTTCTTTCCCATGATATGACTGTGTTTCAGATTATGTCTAGTCTGGATGGTCTCTATGGCTCTAGTACCTATCTGCTATCTCGTTATCTCACTTGTAAATACTCAGCAATAATCATAGACTTAGTGGAGTGTGTGATATATATAGGCTGTCTGAGATATATAAGCATCATCAGAAAATAACACACATATAAATTAGCACTAAAACATATGAACTTCCTCAACTAATAACTAAGAAGGCTATAGCAATATTATTCGTCTTTACCATTAGTTTAATAACATGGTTAAAGACGTATTATATCACATATTGAGATATTTTCAGAATTTCCAATATATGCGATATATTAAATATTGTTGTATGTATTGGAACCAGCGTTCCACTATAGTAAAAAGACGATGATGACGATAATTCTTTGGTAAACAAGTGTATTTTAAGTTGACTTTTAAACTGATTAATACTTTTGCATTGTTGTATATTAACTGGAAGAGCATTGAAAAGGCAAGGAGCAGTAGCATAGAAAGCACAGTCGTCGAAACTTGGGCGTTTTGTACGGGGAACGATGAGGCTAAGTGAGGAGTTCGATCGAGTAGAGCGTACAGATGAATTTATGGTGATGGCTGAAGAGTGGTAGGAAAGAGCAATGAATGCTGTGGATGCATTTATAAGTTAATATAAGGATCATAAGAGAGATTCGAGATGTGACGGATAGCCAAGGGGGCAAGCGAAGAACCAGAGTAATATGAGAGCGACGACATGTATGAAAAGTGGAGCAGCGCTGTTCTGGAGTTTCTGGAGTCAACGGAGTTCGTATGATGGAAGATTGACGTCAATGGAGTTGCATTTATCAATTTTGCTTGTGATGAGAGAATATATAAGTGTTTCACATAATTCTGGAGAAAGGTAGTGTGATATTGATCTGATGTTCCGCAAATACATATAGATAGCCAGATTGAAGATCTGCATGTGAAAGTGACATGTTTGTCTACTATATATACATATTTGAGATAATATACCGGCCACCATGTAATCAAATTATTGGCACTGCTTTATAGTGGATTTGATTCCTACAGAGTACAGACATCTCGCAATTCTCAACAAAATCATATTCTATTCGATTTCAATATACATCGAAAGTATAATGGCTGCAATATCGAAAGTAGTGTAGCAAGTTACTTTCTTAGTTAAGAATCCAATATTATTAGTGCTTGTGCGTATTTATTAACATGTATTGATGGACTTTAGGCAACATTTCGGTGTGCTTAAACAATTTACTTACATGTCAGTATTTTCTATATACTTGGGTATAGACCAATAGTTTAATAATACAGTCTATTGAACTAGCAATGGTGTACATGTTATATTTAATAAGCAGCAAGCATGCAATAAAGAAGTGCACTGTGTAGCCCACTAGTTTAGTTTGTACTGGAAATGGACAGCAGTTAGTCCACTCTCGAGTACTATTCTCGTCCTACTTCAAATTCAAAACATTGTTTTGCTGTCTCTAAAGTCCGATGTTGGAATATCATTGCAGCAAATTAGTGACTACTCGCAAAAGAATATAGTCAAGTCGGTTACATTTAGGTAAATAGTTCAACAGACACTGATGCCAACATAGCCCTCAAGTTTAGGGTGTTATACTATGAACATTGTTATATTACATATGTCTGAAATAAAAGGATAAAAATTAAAAAATGATAAATATGGTATAAGCAATTTGCAAACTGCAGACTGCCGAGTGTTGTAAATAAAAGTTATTATTTTCCAGTTTAATAAATAGGGAGATTTTTAATGGATCTTGATCTCAGTAATTTAGTCGAGACATCGAGACATAATCCCAGTATAAAGATATCATTAACTGGCTGTTGCAAGATCCCAGGGTTGCTTGTGAGCTCCCAGGGTTGTGTGATCCCTTCATCCGGGTATTGGATCCCCTAATGTAAACCCACTCTGAAGTAAACTATCTATCGATTTAGTCAGAGCCTCTATAAACTGAGACAAGGAATGTCTTCCTTAAATGTTTCCTCACATATCAAAAATTCAAACATCTCAAACAGTAACGGACCATGAAAAAACTCTTTTAGGAATAGCGTTGATAGTGATTTCGAAGCTTAAAGAAATGACGAAGTGAATACGTATTATAAGCATTAGAAATAAATGATATAGCGGTAAAACAGCTAATGAGTATTGTGACTTTGACACTACATCAGTAGGAAGCTGTCAGTCATAAATTGCAGGGGAACATCAAGAAGCGTGACATTATGAATTACTGGCATGGCACCTTGCATTATTGATAAACCATGTGGCGGTGTAGCTGTTGACTGGAGGTCATTAAGACTGGCCAACACCTCGCTTGTCATCATCGTCACATGATGTATTACGATGTATTAGGAAGACTTATGACTTATGATTTATTTAATGCTTTCACAAATTGTGATGAATGCATGCTGGGACACCCCTGCAGTTTTATGGGATCCATTAATAACTGAGACTCGATTATTCTATCTTTGCTTCCATATACACACAGCATAGCAGGTGGCCCACTCTAAATCTATGTTACATGGTAAAAGGTAAAGCCAATATCAGCCATTAAAAGCTTCTAAGTTCAGTTTACAATGAAATATTTTTGGCAGCTATTAATCGCATATACAATACAAACAACGCTCCCATATTACCCCTCAGAAATATCAAGCGTCTACCCATATTGGAGATGGGTTTACTCCAATATTTGGGGATTTGTGACTTGATCATCGCAGAAAAGTCTACCCGTAGGCAGTTTCGAACCCTCGACCTTGTGATTACGAATCCAGTCCTCCTACCATTTGACGAACTGTAAGTTACATGGCAGGTAGTCCCTCTCTGAATCTGCATTACATGGCAGGTAATAAATCTACTTTACATCGCAGGTAACATAGGCCCACTGTAAATCTACATTACATGACAGGTAATAAATCTACATCACATGGCAGATAACTTAGCCCCACTCAAAATCTACGTTACATGACAGGTAATTTTGGGGGTAGTTAACATCATGGTTAGAAGGTTTCATGTGAATCCGGAGGTCCCTGGTTCAATTCCCGCTCTAATCAGTCTACTACCTGTGGTGTTTTTTCGAGCTAAAAACACCTTAAACCCCTTTGCCCATGGGGTCTTGGTAGCCTTTGCGGTGTGGTTCTGTTAGGGCTTTGTCCCACTTATGTTTGCTGTGTTTCAGATGCTCAGCTAGGTCTCATTGTAAATAGCCATTAACTTTTCAAAGACTTAGAGGAGTGTGCAACATATATAGCCCTATGTAGACATCTGGAACCAGTGGCGTGAATAGAAAAAGGTCAATTGTATGCACAGACTTGGTGGGTTTTTCACACTCGGTTTTTTCCCCCACCCCTTCTAAGTGTGTCTAATCAACTTGTCACATTATGCACATTAATAGGCTAGCTTTGTATTGGGCCAAGGATGGCCCAGGCAACGATTACCCCGGTAATCAGCCTATAACAACATACATACATATATACAGGTAATTTAGGCCCACTGTAAATCTAAATTATATGGCAGGTAGTTGAGGCCCATGGTAAATCTACATTACATGACAGGTAATTTAGGCCCACTCTAGATCTAAATTATATGGCAGGTAGCTGAGGCCCATGGTAAATCTACATTACATGGCCGGTAATTTAGGCCCACTGTAAATCTACATTACATGGCAGGTAATTTAGGCCCGCTGTAAATCTACATTACGTGACATGTAATTTAGGCCAACTATAAATCATTACAGAACAGGTGACTTGTGCTCGCTTTAAATCCTATGTAAAATTTTAATCTACGAAAGTGAAGTAAAACATTTATATACTCTGAAGTATCAGGAAATAAAGACTTGCATGCAGTTTTGTGACTGTTTAGGGTAGCTATTCAGCGAAGAGACAATACCTTCAATATCCAAGCAATACCCATGATGACATCACCCATGAAAGAGGATAAAACAAAACTAAAGGTCACGACTTATTGACTACGTTTATGGTTAAAACAAGTATAGTTCATCAGGTGCAAAGAAGTATACATGTATGTGAAAGATTGTGTTAATAATAACCTTAGTTAGTCAATACGGTGTTACCTTCACTTTTTTATGCAATATGGTTAATACGGAAACCCACATCTTGCATGAAATATAGAAATCATGAAAGATAATAAAAACCATAAAAGATCATATCGGTGATCTGGCCATTTTGGACGCTTGTTTACTCCAACAACAGGGGAGAAATGACTAACTGGGGATCATCGCAGGACAGCCAAGTGGTAGGCAGTTGTGGACCCGTGAATGAACCCCCATTCATGTACAATTCTAGCGCTCTTATCATTTGACTACCTACTGGCCCAAGAGAAACATATAAATTATCTCGAAAGGAAAGTTTCGAGGAAAGCATATATTATAATATTATGTCATTGTAAGTATTTGTTGCTGTTACTATCTTAAAAATGCTACATTCTGCGCTGATTTTCCCTTACTTGCTTTACTGTGTAGAAATTTGAAGAAATACATACAAATCTACATTACATAAACTGACACTTTTACAGAAGAGAGTCAAGTCATCAGGTACATTAGTTGTCCGAATTACCGAGCTCATACCAATTTATTGATAAAACTTAAATTCTCCACGCTCACTGAAATCATCAGCTATAACATTTGTACCATTATGTATAAGGTATATAATAACTGCATAACAATCAATGGTGTATTTGTTAAAAATAACAAACTGCGCAATACTACAATCTTCGCAAAATGTCAAATTTTGACATGATATTGTGGAAAACAACGGGAAAAAGCCGGTACACTTCAGTTATGGAATAAGATCGCAGATGAAACTAAATATCTTAAACATTTTGCCCACTTATCGAGTTGAATAATAAAAATATTGTTAAATAACTATTCTCGGTAGTATATTATAGCTCATCATAAAAGTATAAATAATTTTCATATACGTAAACATTTACAATGAATGAATAACCATCTAAATTACACGATATATACACGGTTACACTAGATTGAAGCTTGCTGTTAATGAATGAATCAACCAGGAAATCATGGGTATTTATATTCTTTCAGATGACATCTGCGTATACTCGTTCGAGAAACAATGAAGTAATTTTTTAATCAATGAAATCCTCAGTGACGAAGACCGCGAATTTCCATGCTATTCTGAGAAACTGGGTCAAACGTAGTTTGTAAAGATAAAAGTAGAGAATTTATAGTGCGCATTTTTGATAAATACTGTCAAATTACGCGGTAGACAAAGATCGCACAACCCTAGACACATTACACACGTGAGATACCACATACAAAGGAACAATTGTTACGGAAATGCGATTATAAACACTGGGTGCCTGAGCACTGCTTACCAACCGTCAGATGCCAAACACTATCGTGACCATAGGCTGAAACACACTGACCCAACACCGACATGTCTCTGTAACGTCTTTCATGGTTGAAACATAATACGCCATTACCGGCACTGGTTTTTTAAGGTCGGGGGATTTGTTTCTTACATTCAGTGTACGAATATCAAACTATGTAATGTTATACATACCGTATATACTCGCTTATAAGGCGACTCACTTATTAGACGACCCCCTGACTTTAGAGACACTAAAGTCAATTTTAGCGTTGACCCGTTTATAATACTAGGCGAACTTTTATTCATAACACCGTACTGGAAATGTAAATAAATCTAATTGCGACTGTCCCACGCGTTGTCGTCTTCGTCGTTAGTAAATAAAAAGTAAAAAAGAAAACATTTTGTCAAAAATAACAAAAACATAGGACATCAAAAGGGCGCAATAGGCGATCTTTGACTGTATATACAGTAAAAACGCATGCTATCAAACCGCTATGTTATACGCAGAGCTGTCTATCATGCAAAACGCTACCTGGCGCCTGCGGACGACTATGTGGTTTGAAATAATTATAGTCACACTTAGAAGACGACCCCCTCACTTTGAATCTAGGTTTTTAGTGAAAAAAGGTCGTCTTGTAAGTGAGTATATACGGTATATAAAATAGGGGTGGGGCGGAGGGGGGTTGCATTGCGTTAAAAATGTGGTCTTAATGGCAGCACGTCTGTCATGATAGTATGGATCAAACACTCTAAATATATTTGGGCGATTTTTATCATGTGGAATTTGTGTTGGTGTTAGGCTACCGTGTTTTAGCCTTTACTCCAATTCTAAATATGCCTACACAAATATTTTTTCGGAAGTAGCATGTGTTAATGAAGAATAGTGAGACACAGCTGCGCCACAATCTGCATTTAGAAAGAGAAATGAAACGAAAGGTTTACTCACAAGTATCTGGACTGTAGGTAGCAATATTTGGTGAAATAGTAATTCCGCGTATTCCTGAAAGATACAAAAAATTTCAGGGATCTAATAAGTGTTTGAGTGTGCAAGGGAGGCGACTCACTAAATGTAATATTGTGTCAAGCATATAAGGGCCATAATTCTTTAGTGTCTCACAAAAACTCAAAACTAGTACAAGATGGTGATTGAACAATAAAACTTTTACTACTTCTAAAATGCTTAAATAACTTGAATACATTTGATGAAAATCGTTATTCCATCATCCATAACTATTTACATTCAATTTTACTCCAATAAATACAAACGCTAGTCAAATTCTCACTTCAGCAATGACAGGAGAGAAATGTACAGAAAATAACTTATATCTCTAATGGGACTCGAACCCACGACATCCGGCAAGCTTTCTGCTCCAGTAACTAAGTTACTAGAACTTCAGACCGGTTTTATGGAGGTCATGAGTCCCATCAGAAGTATAGGGTTTTTTCTGTGCATTTCTCCCCAGCTATTCAAAGAAGCACATTGGCTACTCCATTAACTTCACGAATTACAGTTACCTAGTTTATTAAACACAACCAATTGACCAATTATCACAATATATGTAATGGTAATATGGGTAGCCAAAGTGGTTCTATATATGTAGTCCACTAGAGTCAGTTCTACTACTCTACATGATTACTCACCATGACTGTTACTCGGTCTGTTTTTGGCGGTTGTAGTTTGTAGTCTGGACGGAACAGCAAAACAGTTTTTACAAAAAGAAAACGTCGCGGCAAAACCTTGCCTTTCATTCACGTCGTCGGCATAAAAGTCTATATACAAGAATTGTTTCGAAGATATCAACTCAATCTGGTTATGTACACTGCAGTATCGACCAATCACTGGCGCCGATTTGTCCATTCCATCGTGTACAGTGACCACGTCAGGACTGTCCTTGCAGCTGAAAAGTTTTATATGATTTAATATATATAGAGCAAAATACAAAAGGTTCACACCTTGACATGACTAAACCTGATAAAGTACACTTGTATACCTGAGTTTGAGTTGATACCTAGTGTGACCGTCATTTTCTGTCTCGTAAAAAATGTCTAAGACGGGATTATTGACATATCTAAGGACGACAAATTGAGCTAGGTATTAACACAAGCTGTTATATAGAGATGAACTACGTCAAGATCGAGGGCGGTGATGGGAGGTGCCCAGCTGGAGAAAAGAAAGATAAAATATCCAAAGATATAGTATACCAAAAGACTCAAAACAAATGATACAAGTATGACTAAATATAAACCTTTTGTCTTCGTGATGCATTTGCATGTTCTGGAACACTACGCTGATGCGTTCGCCGACCCGACCACGGAAGATGTATTGACAGCTTGCCCGTGGGGGGTATGGTTGAGGGTAGCCAGGTGAGAAGAACTTCCCGGTTTTACTATGATTAAGGCTCTTACAGAGATACGTACACTTTGTTCCGACTTCCTTCATGCAGTCCGTTTTGTATTGTCCTACATAAAGGGAAATAACTTCAAGGCATTATTGATAGTGCCCGAGTGGTTTAGCTCCCTTATATGAGATCAGTGAAATATTGGCAAAAGAAAATATTGCTTAAGAAAAACCAAATTACAGGGAACTCAGACCGGTTACCTGGAGGTCCTGAGTTCAGGTTCCATCTAAGGCAAGGGTTTTTTTCTATGCATTTCTATCAGGTTATTTATAGATCCACAATTGGCTAGCCCATTAACATTGCGCTACATCACAAATTAGCATGAACTTAGGACGTCGAAAATCTGGGTTTTAGACCATGACTTATCTGCAGTAAAATGTAGTTATGACATTTCATGAAAATGGTTACAGGTAAAACCTACTCTCATCGAGAAAGCGGAAATTCCCCATAAATCCGGTGAAGTTCCCAGGCTGCGAGTCTGAATGCAGTTCGAGGATGATGGACCTGCCAGACGAGTAGTGTCGTTTCTGGATGGATGTGAGGTTACCGCAAAGGTCATAGTTCCACCCGGTGTATTGGTTGACAACTGGACGATCGAGATTCAGGAAGAATCGTACATAGTCTGTACACCTGCACCAAATGTACAGGTCATTAGAAATACTGTATGGAGTAATATGTGTTTGTAAAAGAAACAACATTATAAACAACATTATAACGAATGATCAACAGTGATTAAATGTGTGGTTCAGTAGCCTATACATATATATATATATATATATATACATAAGATGTGCACATGGCATGGAAAATGTGTAAACCTGTAGTATAGTCACAAACGAACTTGGTATAGGTAAAAAGGTGACAAAATCAGCGCAAAACAGTATCTTGAAGTGCATGTTAAAATGCTGACAAAATGCTGTCAAATACTGAAATACATACAAGACTGTCTTTGCTCAGTTATGACGGTATCAGACTGGTCATTTGATGGTCGTGGGTTAAGACACACCAAATGTAAAGGTTTTCTCCGAATAGTTCCTGCTGTCATTCATAATTCACAGTGGTCACTTCTTATTAATGTTAACTGGATTACTATGTACAATAAAGTGACTCAAAAGACTCAATTTTAGTGCACACCGTTATTTCAGAGTTGTTCCGTACCCCTTGGAAGAAAGTACCTTAGCGAAACCAAAAATATCACGATATTTCGATCACAAAAAGGAAAAGGTGATGTTTTGGTACTACTTAATAATAAAATGTCAGTTGCATGTACAATATTGCCTTTTTTTATTCCTCAGTAATTTTTATAATAACATATTCCACGACAGATCTTTCTCGATATTCAAGCACGATAATCTTTCTGATTTCTTACTGTGGAAGGTGCAGGGGAAAAACTTGGTTTGTACTGGTTCGAACTCTCGCATGAAAGGCAGCGAGCTCTTCTAACCACTGCACCACTGTCACCAATGGGATACTTATTTTCTAACATGTCTTTTTACTTATAGGCAATGCAATACCAGTTTTTTGATATGATCTCGAGAATGGAGGTTTTTACCCAATTTAATCCGATCTGTCCAAATAAAAGTCTGTAATACTCTACAGTCTGCGCTATATTGATTTCCGTCTGTTTAAATGTATATAAATATTTAATGGACCAAAAACTTCTAAAATAATTATAAAAACTGAAAATAAATACTGACATAGAAAGAGTTAATAATATGTCTGAACAAAAATAGAAATTAAACTATTTTTAACTCATCAATAAATAAAGCACTGCCGTTATAACCAATGGCCTTTAAATATCAAGCAATGTGTTTGGGTAATTATGCGGTCGAATTGCGTGATTAGCATCGTATGGCAGCGATGTAGTTGTAGTAGTAGTAGTAGGGAGAAGGTTACGTTTAATAAGATTACGGAGTAAGACTCTAACTAATTATTGACGGTATTTGTATCTACAAAAGTCACTGACTCACACGCGGTGTCTTATTTAGATCGATCCGCTGCCATTATTTCATTACGTGCTGGTGACATAACCGACACATCTATAATCTATAGTGAGAGACAGAAAAATGTTGAGATGACATCACTTAGGATTATTTTTATCAATCTAATTTTTCCGTCAATCGTGAATGTTTTATATGTGTATATAGGGCAGTAAGGCACGCGTGCGTGTATGGATTGTTACTGTCTGTGGGGTACAATGTGAACTTGTTACGATTTGTCTCAGGTTAACAAACCAGTGCGTGCGATGCTGTAGATACACCTGAATAAGTTAAGTGATTTCCTAATCAACAATAAATGAACCCTCATCGATATCCTCCCCCATATGCGTATTTCTGTCACAAAGCTATTCAACATCTCTATTGGGTGATATATTTATTGTAAAATAATCCTCTACTAGTACCAATCAATAGCACATTAATTAGATTATAGGTATGTGTACCAATATTAACTTGCTAGTTAAGTCTTTAATTGGTAAAATGACAGATGTCAGCACTACAGTACAGGTAGAATGATGTTTGTGTTGCTTTGTTATACATTATTTACAATGATATTTTCATTGATCAATTAATGATTGGGGTGCCTGCAATTGTTGTATTATTTTCTGTTGACATCAAATGTGCATTTTTGACTGTATTATGGTATTGTATAATCCATGGGGCATACCTTTTGAACTAATTAACAAGAGGCCAACGAGGCTTCAAGACGCTCATCTGACTATTGGGAACAAAAAAGACAAAAAAGAATGAAAAAAAGAATAAAAAATGTCGAACAAAAGAAGCTGTTAGAATAGATAGCTAGAATAGAAGAGACCAGAATATAAGTCGAACTTGAAAAAAAGGTGTCGCAAAAAAAACTAAAACAAGAGGCCAAAGAGGCGATCCTCATATAAGAACGAGAAGACAACAAGGAGAGGCCACAAGAGGCCAAAGAAATCTGAAAATACCCATTAAGATACTGACACTAGAAAATACAGATTTGTGGTTGAACCTTGGCGGAAATCACATTTGATTGCCTAAATGAAATCACCAATAATTACCTGAATGTCACAAATATCACACTTGACTTCATCAATCAGCCGTTCTTGGCCCACAGAAAGATTTGCACTAACATTAACACCTTCACCAATAATTACCTGCATGTCACAAATATCACACTAGACTTCATCAATCAGCCATTCTTGGCCCACAGAAAGATTTGTACTTACATTAACACCTTCACCAATAATTACCTGAATGTCACAAATATCACACTAGACTTCATCAATCAGCCATTCTTGGCCCACAGAAAGATTTGTACTAACATTAACACCTTCACCAATAATTACCTAAGTGTCATTCAGCCACAACGGATTCCCAAGTCAAAAAGGTAAACGGCAACATACATCGTTTATATAGATCACAAATATCAGCCAATTATGGCTGTCATAATGTGGTTGACAATGAATGTTGATGGCAACTATTCAGCACCTATATAATACCTCCGACACTGGCATATCATGCGTAAAAGGTCATATCCAGGATTTACTCATTTTAGAGAGAAAGAATAAATTAGGGAACTAGGTGAGGATCATCACAGAAAAGCCGACAGTTGCGCACTTCTGAACCCACGATCTTTCGGTTACGAGTCCAGTGCTCCTACAACTCAACCATCAGCTTCCCCCAATGTCACAATTAATAGAAAACAAACAGTTCACTATCTTGCATAGAAAGTCAATTAACAATCCTTTCACACAATTACAAACTGTTCATACACTCAAGTCACCGGGGTTTCAAATCATGGCTTGCTAACATGTTTCGATTGTATCAGGCAAAAGAACGACGACATCACACCTGTTTGTAAAAATTATTAGCGAAAGCAGTTAAGTAGGTCAACATTTAAACTTTCATGAGTGATTCCATAGTCCTCTTACCAATTCCCCACTTTCGGAACTGCTGTACAATTAGACTTCAGTGTGTTGGCACTTATTTACAAATAGGCAGGGATTAAGGTGTTCTCCAGTACATGATTGCCCGCCTACTATGTCTGTACTGTGGTAATTACAACGCCACTGAAAAAGGAGGCTCATCTGTTATGCTAGGGAGATGAGTGCAAACCATCAACAAGTTCATGTCTGGGCAGACAGTTGACCTTTATACATTCATGCCACTCGTTCCGAATACTAAGACAGCTGACTCAGGTCGCAATCTTGCTCTCTGTGACAGGCAGTGACTATCAAGAGTGTGATCACAAATATAGGACAGTGTCAACAACATCTGAAACACAGCTATATCGGAAGGTAGCTGCCCTTGAAGAATCCCTCTATAAAGGCTACCCAAACCCCTAAGCAATAGACCTATAATGGTAATTTTATTTCTGTATGTCCCATAAAATATCTTCACCAAAATGGCAATAACTTTGCCGCAGTTCTTTTCGTATATAATCAAAATCCATACCCTGTCGCAACCGGCATCCTGAGATCAAACTGCAGGAAGGTGAGCTCAACTATTTCTCCAATGTCACCGATAAACGTGTACAGAATGCAATTGATGTTTCGTGGATAGAATCGTGGAAAATTAGGCGACGTGAACTTTCCTTGGGATCTGCCAAAACTCTGGTAGACTACGCACTCGCAGCCTGTAAGAATGTCGACAACATGAAATGATTGTTTCAGTGAGAGAAATGAATAATATTATTAACTCAGTAGACCGTTATTGTCGCTTAAAATGACAACAGTTTAGGCCTACAAGTTGAAGGAATTAACAAAAGTGGTAACACATGAGCAGTGTAAATCTTCTACAAAATTTTAGTTTCATTATTCATAGCGCGACATAAGTGATAGAAATTTCACAAGATAACAACTTAGTTTTTGTACTCAAAATTTTATGTAAACTGTATCTCATATTATTACTAATTCCAAGTGTTTTAAATTCACTAGAGTTGAATACCAAATTTTTTCAATACATTGACAACTTTATGCAACTTTTTAAATGCCTGACACATTTAATTAAATGTAGACAAATACTTTAAGTTTGCTATCAAGTAACATTCCACATTTCTTAAATGTCCGAAGGAGTCACAACAAAATTAAGATTCCTAATTACAGAATTGTTAAATGGTAATACTTACCTCATTTACAAATATAAATTACTATGTAAATGAATTGTCATATTAATTATTAAACTTCATTGATTCTCAAGAGAATCTAAGGGAAAAATATCTTTTAGTTGAATAGATTTATAAATTTAACTTTTGAATTAAATATTCCAATCTACTAGTCAAATAATCATTACAGTAAAAATATTTGCTGTTTGATGAGTTGTCTACCTTTTTGTGAGTAAGAATTAGAACCGTATTGGTGAGTTAAACAATTCTCTCGAGCTGCAGTGTTAGGGAAAACAAAGACGCAGAGCATGAGTTTAGTAAGAGATGGTACACGAATACATTAAATCGTGGTACATAATACGTGTGATTTCATACAGTAGATACTGTTCATACATATCATGTAGATACTGATCATCACAGAAATTCACTTCTCTGTACTGCTACCTTAGTGAAAGTCTTCTGTAAATAGCCTAACTACAAAATTACAGTGAGAATCTTCAGTGAAAACACATATTTCTAATGAAGGAATCCACTGGATGACACGGTTGATAGACAAAGTCACTGGTTTTTCAATAATTGAAGATGGTTGATTGATGCCAAAAGAGATCGGCAAATTGCGGACTTTGGCCTTTTGCCACATCAGACTACGACAAGTTTTGCTAATATATAAACTGATAATAAATGTGGCTCTTTCTCATAAAAATGACAACAGTAAACATATGACATCCATCACAACTTCAATATCAGCTAGAAATTGCTTGTTTCTGCAAAAAATTTTGGTGGAAAACAGCGTATTAAATTCTGCAACTCCTTGCAGTTATTGCCTAAATGTTTTAGCGCATATTCAAAACAACAAAATGCTACTTCAGAAATCCGAGGTAGAAAAAAACGATTAGATATAGTATACAAAAAATAGCATAATGTGAAATTTATAAAATTGAAGTTGTAACAAAACATCCACGTAGACAATAATGTATCAGGAAATAGACACATGCTGTATACATGCAAAAGGTCTACTTGATTCAAACTTGTAATGTCAGATGATACTATTATCGGTTATAAATAGAATTCTTTTCGTATACATTAGCAACTAATCCTCCCACTCCGTACAAACAAAAAAAATTAAAGACCATCAGCAAAATATTATGAAATATGCATTGACCTTGTGTACCTGCATTTGATGTGTTAATTCAGAAATGGCATTTTTCGAATAAAATTATTTAATAATTTGATGAATCAACTGCTAGGGGAAGCAGTTGCATGATAGGAGCACTGGACTCAGAACCGAAAGGTGGCAAGTTCTAAACTGCCGACTGGTCGACTTTTCTCCGATGATCCTCAGCAAGTCATTTATCCCCGGTTGCTGAAGTAAACCAGTCACCAAAATGGATAGATGCTTGATATTCTCCTTGGCGGATAGGTGATATCAGAGTGTCAAAAGTATTGTATATGCCCTGAATAGCTGCCCAAAATATTTTATTGTAAACCACATCTGAGAACTTGGCTGATACTTGCGGTCTATAAATTTTGTAGTTTACCGTTACATCACTGGTAAAAAACATAATGTAAACTGACCGTGTAAGTTAGTCAGTTAGTTAGGAACGGGCTGATTACGGAGGTGATGTTTGTATAGGCTATATTTGCATCTAGCTGAAGCTAGCCAGAGAGACTAACTCAGTTGTCAAAGAGGTTAACCTAGTTTAATATGGTGGGGGAAAACACCACTAGGAAAACCACCGAATCTGAACGGAGAATAGAATTTCATTTCATCATGCCACCTGCAACCAATGCCAATAGACCGCTGGCAATCTGCTAAATCAGTGACGGTCAGTGATTATTAACAATCAGAAGGGGATATTGCGGAGATGGGACACAAGAGACCATCCAAAACAAAGCAATGTTAAGAGACAGTGAGGTAAATAATGGCACATAACATCATAATTTAACACATTCAAACACCATATTATTAGAAAATGAAAATTAAGATGAAAAAATATTGTATGAAAATAGTTCTGATAGTTTTGTTGATCGACACAATTAAGCAAGCAGTAATGATGATGTGGGTGGTCAGTGGTCAGTGGGCCATTACAACTCACCTGGGTTGACAGTGGCGATAGTTCGAAGGAAGAAGTGTAGCAGATACAAGAGAATAACTCGAATCACTACATGCATCTGAAAGAGAGCAAACGCAATGAATATAGTACTGAATTGATTACAAGTAGACAGGTGCTAAAAGCTGTACTCTATATAATTGCATGATTATAGCGGTATAGTGGATTTACATTATCTGATTTTTCGGCTCCCGCTCCCGGTACTGCTCCCACCTCCGATAAATCGGAAGGTCATTTACATGATCCGTCTGACGTTTCTGATCGCTCGCCGGTACGAAAGTCACATGATATCACTATTACAAAATGGCGGATTAGCTTAGTGACGATGACAGTTCCTGTGAACAATTCGATACAAATTTGGTAGCTGCCGCCGCAAGTGCGGCATCAATAATCGTTGCGAGCCTGCGCACGAGAAAAACCCGCGCAGTGTAGATAAGAGATTCTTTAAAAAAAGCGAAAAAAGAACTAGGGGCGTAAAACTCAGTCATGAATATGCTTCACAGTCAGGAACCGAGCGCATTTCGTACATTTGCTCATCACTTAACTTTAAATCTAAACGCAGCGCCAACTTGTACAAAAAATGTGTTGCTAGGGCGAATATCATGTGAATGACGCAGTTCGTTCATTGGTTGACGCTCCCGCTCCCAACAAATTTAGAACTCGTCCGAATTTCAAAATGGATCCGTTTTTCATAAAAGACGGCCGCGGGAGAGGGGGCCGAAAAATCGGATAATGCAAATCCGCTATAAGAGAGATTGGGAATGCATTTGGTGTAGCACTATTATCATCATATTTAGTATTATTATAATAAAAAAATAAAATCGTTTGGATATCTACAGGCTTGTTGCCTATATTTCGTAGTTGAACAAGAAATAGAGATTCTGCTGAAGAATTAAATTCGAGCCTATTCTTTGACCAGTGCAATATTTGACCAATGTAATGTTCACAACCAAACAACCAAACAAGAAACCTACATAAATTATCCACAGAGGACATTAGAGCAGTTACACATCGACAAAATATTTTTAGCCTTAGAGCCTTTAGAGATGCCTTCCAATGAAATTGATAGCCACAAAATAGCAGTAACAGCCTGTTCGATCACCAGCCCAAGTTAGAGAGTAAATACGTAATTTAACATGACAACTGTGTTTACTACATGCCGTTTACGATAGTTGACCATATAGTTGACGAGAATAAAAATGTCAGTGTTGTGGGGCATTAAACTAAATATAACCTGTTGTATTACTTTTGGTATTTCTGGGCGCTATAGTATATCGATAGTGCCCACAACAGAGGTCTAAATTTGGCTAGTCAAAAGGCAAATGTTCCACTTAATTACAAAAAAAGTCTATTTATACTGAGAGAGTATTAAATTAAGTTGCTTATTGCACAAAAAATGCCATTCCATTCGTGATGCGATTCGCTAAAATGCCCCGAGCCATTTCAGACACGCCGATCTTACGTCATATGGCGACTTTCATGTCCATTGCAATATAGAATAATCCGGAACTATGTGCTGACACTTATGATCCATAAGGGTAGGGTCCGATCATGGCTTCTCGCAAGTCCATTAGACAAATTGCGGACTCATCTGCTTTATTACTCCATACATCGCTATGCGTGACACTAGTGCCCCCTGGCTGCAGCGAGAAATGCGAGCTAACACCGAAAATAACTGCTGGATAACGTCATACATACGTATTTCATACTCTTGGTCAGGAACGACGTGGGAAGCGTATGAATTATTAATGTCCATCGTGGTTATCATGCTGCGGCTCCGTGCCAGTTTAGTACACCCTCACACCGATATGGGAAACCACTTAATGAACGGAAATGGCCAGGCAATGATCGCAATACCACTAAGTCTTCTTCTCGGCATAATTCGTTTAATTATTCATATTCGTACTGAACAATAAGTCACTTCAGACATCATTACAATTTTTATCTATTAGAGAGTCTCATTTGAAGAACAAGATGACCATTATTTAAATGGCAATATCACCTATGAAAATATAAATAGCAGCGCTCTACAAAAATAGCACAGAGGGTTGGTTATTTTCAGTTCAGTTCGAAAAGTCTGAACAGACAACAGTTAACGTGCTATACACTTGACTGGACAGAAATGCTAATGGATTGATTTGAATATGATTGCAATGATGTGGTAAATCTGCACCCAAGATTATTCTTAATGATTATTTATGATGAGGTGACAGAGAATTATGCAACAAATTGACGAAATTAGCAGCATCGAGGGAGATAGAATGAGCATCCTCGGAGAGTCAGATGAGCAGCATCAGAAAACATTGCGAGCATCCGGAGATGTAAACATGAGTAGTGGTGAGGGGAACAGCGAGAGCAGAATTAGCGAGACAGCACATTGTGAGAAACTGAGAGTAAAATCAGGACAACAGTGCGAGCAGCATTAATGAAAGAACATGAACTGCTAAGAGGGAAAGGGCAAGCAGATTCATAGGAGACATCATTAGTAGGGTTTGAAATACAGCAATGCAGGAGATAACCACAATGCAAAGTTCACCCAGACTGTGTCTGACTTGTAATATACGAGACGATGTCAGCATGACTCGTGATATGCGAGACATTGACAATCGTAACATGTGAGACACTGTCAGTGTGACTCATTATATGTAAGACAATGCCAATCAAAATATGCGAGACAATATTACTGTGACAAGAGATATGCGAAACAAATCAGTACTAGCGAAAACGTGATAAGCAGCAATGAATAGACTAGTTAATTGAATGAATATTAGATTAATTACTGCTCTGTTTTGTACTTGCACCATGAGATAGAATGGAAACGATTGTCCATGACCGTAGCATTCAAGGACTTTAGCAATAGAAATGGTAAGGTACTTTGAGTTTGACTTTGACAGATAATCGATGCAGTCAGATGTCGGATTCCAGGATTCCACGCATTAGTTAAACGATTGTCAACGTTAAAAAGCCATTAAGACTAACGTGGGCAATTAAATCTAACTGAAACATCACTCTTAGGTACACAATACTATGCCTAATGGCTCCATTATTCTACAGTCAGGTGACCTTTCATTAGAGCTGACCTACATTGTGTGATCATTTTGACGTTAGAGTCATGGGACGACGGACTATTCAGATAACCTAGATGCCTAGTGCCACCAGCCATTTACTACCATTGAAGAAGTATTACTAAACCTTATTTTATGTTATCTCCATTTCCTGAAGTATAGGAGCCATTTTCTGTCCAAAGTCCAACTAATGGCCAAACAAGTAGCTTATGATAAATTATCAATTAAATTCAATTAAATAAGGCAATATTCTAAAATGTACCAGTTGTTTATAACGGAAAATGTTGCACTACCATTTCTGAGGATGTGAAATACCGTGAGAATCTGAGTAACCTACAATCTTTAGGAAGTTTCCTCTATATGGCCTTCAGCTAAAGAAGTTTCCACAGCCTTGCATAGTGTCTGCTACATTCATTGTTGAGCGAATAAAACATAGAAAAGGGTCAAAGAAACTCCAAAATGCTCACCTAAATAGTAAAAAACTGCAAAAGTATGGATTAGCAAATAAAAAACAACAGGCAAAAGAGACCCAACAATTCCCATTACGATACTGAAACAAGACAAGAGGCCGAAGAGACCCAATAATACCTATTACGGCACTGAAACAAGACAAGAGCCCAAAAAGACTCGACAATACCCATTACGATACTGAAACAAGACAAGAGGCCTAAGAAACCCGACAATACCCATTATGACACTAAAACAAGAAAATAAAGATCTGTGGAAAAACCCTAGGCTAAAATTACATTAAATTGCCAAAGCAGAGATGTCCTAAACAAATCTGAATATCTGACAAATGGCAGCCCTTCGCACTAAGCTGACATGGAGATAAGGATTTTCAAATGAAAAAGTCGATAGAAATTACCCCCCTTTGCTCCCATAACAAGATGCCGAGCAAATCTAAAAGATAAGGACAATATCCGCCAAATGGCAGACTCTGCAATAAGCTGATATTGAAACGATTTTTCCCCAAAAAATACTAACATCAGCGTAAGTTACTTCTGTTAGGTGCAATGACGATACCATGAACAAATCTAGAAAAGACCAACCCAAGGACAATATCTGCCAAATAGCCTGCAATAAGCGGTGCTTGAGAAGATTTAAGAAAAAAAGCAAATATTGCCACAAGTTACTTCCCCTATCTGCGATAACAATACCGTAAACATATCTAAAAGAGACCAACCCTGGGACAATATCTGCCAAATGGCAGACCTCTGCAATAAGCGGTTTTTGAGAAGAAGTTTTTGATGGAAAAAATATGAACATCGGCAAAAGTTACTTCCCCTAGCTGCGATGACCATACCATGAACAAATCTAGAAGAGATCAATCCTATGACAATATCTGCCAAATGACAGAACCCTACAATAAGAGGTTCTTGAGAAGAAATTTTTATTAAAGAAAAAAATATGAACATCGACATAAGTTACCTCCCCTAGCTGCGATGACGATACTGTGAACAAATCTAGTACAGACCAAGCCAAGGGCAATATCTGCCTTAGCATAAGCTCAGGAGAGCTTATAATATATAATTAGAAAAATAATTGGAAAAACACATAAAAAATTTACGACTACATCATCAAATTTTCTTAAGCTAGTGCAGTTTGTTCTTATGACAAATCCTTGGTCGAATCTGACTCAAACCAACAAAGAATGGAACATGCAAAGCTCTATGAAAATGTATAAAGTGTTTTTTCCAAAAAGGTATCAACATCAAGAGAAAGTACCGCCTTTGCATAAATGACAAAATCCAATATCAAATCTGAATATGACCAACCCATGCATAAATTCTGCCACATGTCACGGCTCTTCAATAAAAGATTTAGAGAAAATGTTGTCAAGAAAAATGTCAATAGCAGCCAGATAGATGAACCGACGATGGACAAACTGTAAAGAATTCCTTCGGGTGAGGTAAGACAATGAGGTAACAATGAGCAGGAATTATCCCATAGTGCAGCGCATTATTGGTCCTTGACAAGCTAGCTTTACAAAGAGATTAACCTCAGTTACATTGGTGGGAAAAACATGTAGTAAAAACTTAAGTCTGGTAATACTGTTGACTGTTGGTCATTTATGCCACTGGTACTAAATGCCTACTGACAGACGACATATGCCGCACACTACAATAAAGTGTGGTGGTTATTATTATTTACGATGAGATGACGAGGCAAGGAGATGTCAAAGTGGCCTCAAGACGCTTAGCTGAATAACACAAGAGGCCAAAAAGGCCTTAAGACGCTCGCATGAATATAAAAAAACAAAAAACAAACCAAAAATAAGAAATGTAGAAGGATAACACTCCCGAACAAATCTAAATAAGACCAAGCCAAGAACAATGTCTGCCAAATGGCAAAACCCTGAAACAAACTGTTTTGAGATAATATTTAATATAAAATATAGGTCTGTGTGTTGTAATTGCTATGAACTTATCACTGTTATCGCCAACAGCAATATTTAGTCAAACCATTTAATTTTGTATCATATATTGATAGGCGACAAGGGATCACGATGAACATGACGACAAAAGCCTATCAGTTAAAATAACTCCACTTCCAGTAGACATCATACGTGTTACAGTTGTATGTATTCATTATGATTTGCAAAAAATAACTGTCATTGTTACCACATGTGTTTATTCAAATATCTGTGTCAGATACAGTAATTGATGCACTAGTCCACCTACACAGTTACTCCTATGATTTATCATAAACACGTAGGCAGTGTATGGACCAGAGGTATTTCATAAGGCGTATCATGCTGCTAGAACAAAGGCCTATAACTCAATTTCATCATGTTTTGACAAGCATTTCCAATGCATAGTCATTAAGTACTTGTTATATGGCTTTTCTTGAACTTTTAGTATAGATTATGTCCATCAAAATAACAGCTGTATAAGTGGAATATACCATTTTCATCAAGTAATCATCAGTACAACAGCCCGCAATCTCGGTATTATATATGACTCTCATATCAATTTTCATCAACATGTTTCCCATATTTTAAAGTCAAGCTACTTCCGCTTGCGCAACATAAGATCGATATCTAAATATCTCAGTCAATCTCTCACTGAAACTCTCATACACTCATTCGTTA
>WURV02004586.1:0-24248 GCA_011762755.2 Epimenia babai
ATATCTAAAAAATTCCTGAGTGGTTACTTCTCCCCTTGTATAAGCTCTTTCAGTTGGAGAAGTTAAAATTTCATCCCACACGACTTGAAAAGAAATGCCATAGTCTTTAGAAAATTTACGTGCTGCAATTTTAGCATCGTGAAAAAAAAGAACATTACCTACATCAAATATAATTGTTTTAATTTCAGTTTTTTTAGTCATTTAATTATCCAATCTCTAATTTTATTTTCTCACCCTTTTCTGAGCGCTTAATTAACTTTGTTACAAAATCATTCATCGGCGTCGAAACACCATACTCTTTACCTAGTTTTACAATTCTTCCAGAAAGAGCATTAATCTCTGTCTTTTTCCCTTTGCGAATATCCTGAAGCATCGAAGGGTGATGATTATACGTCGAAGGTAATAATTTTTCATAAAATACTTTTAAATAGCCTTCAGGAGTTTTAGGGCTTAGCTCAACTTTCATTTTTTTAGCTAAAGTATAAATTTCTAAACATATATCATTCATCATACTAGCAGTGACTTCATCTTCTCCAAGAGCTCCATAATGAGTATCAATAAGAGTTGCAAGTGGATTAAGCATCGAATTATAAATAACTTTCAACCATAACAACCCTTTTACATTAGAAGTTGCTACGGGTTCTAGGCCTGAAGCTTTAAATTCTTTGATAATATTTTTAACTCGAGGAGTTATTTCTTTTTTTGTTGTTTCTCCAATGGCTGTAGGCTCTGCAATAACAGTGACTTTAATTTCACCTGGAGTTTCATGCTCAACTCCAAAGATCACTCTTCCTGCTAAAACTTGTTTTTTAGGAAGATGTTTGTGAAGAGCTTCAATGTTACCAAGCCCGTTTTGAAGCGATAAAAAAAGTGTTTTAGGATTGGAAAATCTTACAAGCTTCTTGGCTGCTTTTTCTGTGTCATAAGATTTAACTGTAATGAGGATAAGATCAAAAATATCTTTTTTAGCACTGAGCTCTGAAATAGATGTAACTACTCGTTCAGGTCTAAAGGTGTGATTCCCCCAAATACCTGTCACCTTTAAGCCATTTTCTCGGGTAGCATTCATATGATCTTCCCGGCCTAGCAAAGTAACATCATGTACTTTTGAAAGAAAACCACCAAAACAAGAACCAATAGCACCGGCACCAAATATAAGAACTTTCACTTATCTTCCATTCCTCTATTAACAAAATAATATTTAAAATAATAGCTAGTACACAGATTTCAGGACCCAGAACCCAAAAAAACTTTTTAACCTTAAAGTCTCACTAGGTTCTCTATCCTGTGGTCTGGATTCTAAAAATAGCTATGCTATTTTTTAATATCCGTACTCTTTGAGAAGTGTAGGATTATCTTTCCAATCTTTGCGAACTTTAACCCAGAGTTTTAAATGAACACGACGTCCTAAAAACTCTTCAATATCTTTACGCGCATCAATTCCAATTTGCTTAATCTTTGAACCTGAATCACCAATCACAATTTTTTTTTGAGAATCACGTTCAACAATAATCATGGCATCAATCATGTCAACTTTTCCCTCTTCTTCAACAAAGTTTTCAATCACAACAGCTGAAGCGTAAGGTAATTCTTGTCCAAGTCTACGATAAATTTTTTCACGAATCATTTCAGTAACATGAAATCGCTCAGTCTCATCAGAAATTTGATCTTCAGGATAAAGCGCCGGACCTTCTGGAAGGTGTTCAAAAGTTTTTTCAAGAAGTAACTGAGTTTGAATTCCTTTAGTTGCACTAATTGGAATATATTCTAAAAAATCAAATTCTTTTTGATATTCTTCAAGAACAGGCAAAATCTCATCTTTATTAAATCGATCGACTTGATTAACAATAAGAAAGGCTTTAAGCTCTTTGCGAATAAGCCATGAAATCACTTTTTGCTCTTGACGCCCCATCGGCTTAGGCAAGACCATAAAGTAAACAATATCAGCTTCACCCGTTGCGCCCTCAGCACCTTTAACCATTTTTTTGCCAAGCAAATCATTGGGACGATGAACACCAGGAGTGTCGAGAAAAACAATTTGCCCCGACTTATTCGTCAAAATACCTTTAATGACATCACGTGTCATTTGAGGTTTCGCAGAAATACCAGCAAGCTTTGAACCAATTAAGTGATTAAGAAGTGTCGACTTCCCTACATTGGGTCTTCCGACAATAGATACATATCCTGATTTCATTCTAACCTAAAAGTCCTGACAACTTCTTCAAACTATCTTTGACTTCACCCACAGCATTATCAGCTATATCTTTAACATCATCGGTTTTACCACCCGCTAAATCAGAAAGTTTGTTTTTAACATCATCCACTGAGTCAGTTGCTGATCCTAATGCATCACCTGCGACTCCTTCTAAAGCATCCGTAGCATTTCCTGCTAAATCTTTAACACCACCGGCAAGATCTGTTATATTTTCAGCAATAAATTTTTGAATCGCTTGAGTCACAGCCGTTCTCATTGCATCAAAAAAACTAAATTTAGGATCTGATAAGTTTCCATTCACTTCAAATGGCAATGCAATATCAGGCACCGATGTTAAAGTTTTAATCACCGCTTGAACTGGAAGGTCTAAAACTCCAGAGCTTCCTTTTCTCGCATCAACACTAAGGTCTTTTAAATTAACTTGATGTTTTGAAGTAATTTGATCAGTAGCAACCTTAATATCAGAATTAACAGAAACTTTACCATCAGTAAGTTGAAATTTAGAGCCTTCAAGAAATGGATCAAATTGATCTAAAGTAATTGAATCAGCAACAATATCAAAATCAAAGCTTGCACCAGAAACTAAGTTTGACTTACCTTTAACGCTTAAATTACCACTTTTTCCAATATTAGCTTCTAAATTAAAATTTTCTGGAAGTTCACCTGCAGGTTTTGCTGGATAATGAATATTGTCCCAAGCAATATCAAGATCATCAATAACAAATTCAAAACCAGAACCCACCGTTAAATCAGAATAAGTAATACTACCATCATCAAACTGAAATTGTTTTACATGAACAACCATGTCACTTGCAGCTTCTTGTTCATTTGAACTAGAAGGCTCAGAACTTGGTTGACTTTCAGTTTCAGTAGATTCTTCTGGTTGTGCTTCTGCAGGTTTTTGCTTTTCAATGTTTTCAACTAAGACATCAACATTCGTTTTAGCTCCACCAGAAACATTTGCTTTTTCAATTAAAACTTTTAAGTCTTTAACAACGATTTCATTAATTTGAACTTTTTTATCTTTTAAAGCTTGCAAACTAAGCGCTGTTCCAAAACTTCCCAAAGAAACCAAGTTGTTATTTGAAAATTCAGAAGGGTTTTTAATTTTAAGTCCCATGACTTTAGCATGTGTAGGCCACAGCCTAACACTCAAAACACTAATCTTTACATCGGTTCCTAACATTTTTGTGAGTTCTTTTTCAACCTGAGGTTTCACAAAAACTCCAATAATAAAACTATGAAAAACTAAAATTAAAACAACAAAAATTAACAAACCTAATAATATTTTTTTAATCATTACTATCTCCTATATTTAACTAATGCTTGAATGCATTTTTCAAGCTCTTCTTCAGTATTATAAAAATGTGGTGCAATGCGAATACCTCCACCTCTTGGGGAAACATAGATGCCATCATTTAAGAGGTATTTCCAAATCTTTACGGCATCATCTACTTTTGCTGTCACAATTCCAGATCGATGCTCTGACTCGAGGGGTGATAATACCTCAAAACCTGCTCTCTGTAAAAGCTGGATTAAAAAATCTGTAAGATTTAAAACACGCTTTTCTATAGCTTCGACGCCAATTTGGTTGATATATTCAATGGATGCTGCAAATCCAAAAATAGTTGGATAGCTTGGACAGCCTAACTCATACCGTGAAGCATCTGGCATCATATTGAGATTTTGATTATTCATCGAGTCACAATCTTGCATGCTCCGCCATCCAGCTCCCTGAGGCTTAAACTTATCAATCCATTCTTTCTTCATATAAAGAATGCCACCGCCATAACCCGCCATCATCCATTTATAACTATTCGTACATAAAAAATCACAATTCCACTTTTTAACATCAATGGGTAAAACACCAAATCCTTGCGTTGCATTAACAGCTAAAAATCGATCCCCTTTTATTTTTCCAAGCTCTTCTATATTCTGCTTAAAACCTGTTCCATATTGCACAAAACTTGAAACAATTGTTTTAACCTCTGGAGTTAAGTGGCTTTTCAAAGTTTCTAATTCAATTTTATTTTGATGTTTGTTTTGAAAATTAACTTTTGAATTTCTCCAAAGCCATGGAACCGTACTTGAAGGAAATTCACTTTCATTAAGTAAAACTTCACCTTCTTCTTTTAAGAGTTCAGCGATTAAATTCATTCCATGAGATGTACTTGTTGTAAAAGCGATTTCTTCCGGCTCAGCATTAATAAACTTTGCAATGGTATTTCTTGCTTCTTCCCTACGCTTCATCCAAACCATCCAATCAAAGTCAGCGGCATGGATATTTTCCTGATAATACTGATTAATCTTTTCAAAAACAGGCAAAGCAATAGGCCCACCAGCAGCATGATCAAGATAGGTATACTTTTGAGTAATAGGAAAATCTTTTCGGATTTCGTTTATATTCATGGAGTTATAAACCCTAGGATCTTTAAATCCTAGATGGGTTAATAGCGAGGAACGCTTTGATCAACTTTAATGGACCAAGCATCGATACCACCAGATACATTCTTGAGGTTTTTAAACCCTTTCTCATAAAGAATCTCAAGAGCCTTACGACTTCTTGGACCATGGTGGCAAATCGCAACAACTTCTTCATCTTTAAATGAATCGAGTTCCTTTGAACGTTCTTCAATGTCAGCAAGTGGCATAAGTTTAGAACCTTCAACTTTTGCAATTTTAAATTCAAAAGGGTCTCTCACATCAAGAAAAACAAAGTCTTCTTTGTTGTCTATTTTGGTTTTTAAATCTTCAACTGAAATATCTACAATATCAGCAATCGTCTCAGGAACTTGTCCTACCTGACAAAATTCTTCATAATCAATAAGCTCTTTAATCGTAGGGTTTTCACCACACACTGGGCAATTAGGGTCTTTACGTAATTTAAGCTCACGGAAAGTCATTTGAAGTGCATCATAAACAATAAGACGTCCCACTAAGCTTCTTCCAATACCAGTAATAAGTTTAACTGCTTCTGTTGCTTGTAAAACACCAATCGTTCCAGGCAAAATACCTAAAACTCCACCTTCAGCACAACTTGGCACCATTCCAGGAGGAGGTGGTTCTGGATATAAACAACGATAACAAGGACCTTCATCTGCTTTAAAAACAGTGACAAGTCCATCGAATCTAAAAATAGATCCGTAAACAGTTGGCTTATTTAAAATCACACAAGCATCATTCGTTAAGTAACGTGTTGGAAAGTTATCTGTTCCATCAATGATGATGTCATAGTCTTTCATGATATCAAGTGCATTTTCACTTGTAAGCATTTCATTATGCTTAATAATTTTAAGATCTGAATTCATTTGGCGAAGGCGTTTTGCCGCAGCATCTACTTTTGGAGTATCAACATCATTTTCAGAAAAAATCACTTGGCGTTGTAAGTTTGAAAGGTCTACGGTATCAAAATCAACAAGTCCTAAAGTTCCCACACCTGCTGCTGACAAATAAAGCGCAAGCGGAGACCCAAGCCCCCCTGTTCCAATAATAAGAATTTTAGACTCAAGAAGTTTCTTCTGACCTTCTTCACCCACCTGAGGCAAGATGAAATGTCTGCTATATCTAATAAGTTGTTCTGGTGTTAAATCCATTCTTTAATTTCCTTTTTTCCCATAGAATTGTTTTTATGAGTCTTTTATTGGCAAAAAAACTGAGAAGGACAAAGAAGGCAAGGCTTGCGAGCAAAGGCAATGCAAAAGCATTGGCAAGCGAGCGTAACGTAGCCTTCTGTAGTCATAATCAGTTTGACGCCAAGAACGACTTGTAAAAGCAATTCTTATAAGGGACGAGTATTATAGCTTTTTTTGCTTTATATACAAGAGTTGAACCTGTGAAATAGTTCCCTAGCGTGGAATCAGAGCTTTTCTGAAAAGCTCATCTTTTTGATAAAGCTGCCTTATTTGATCAAATTTAGCCTTATCAAGCTTCTTATCTATAGATGCTTTGATATTTTGCTCAGCTTGTAAAACTGTCTTAGCTCCTGGAATCACCGAGCCAACAGCGTCAAAATAAAGAACATATTCTAGAGCTGCCTGAGAAAGAGAAGCTTCATCACCTAATATTTCTTTAATTTTTTTAACTTTTTCAAAATCAAGATCTCTCTTTTCTTGTGGCCAGCGATTGCGGTGATCTTTTTTTTCATATTCCCGGTTTGGCAAAAACTTATCTGTAAGTGTTCCACAATGCAAAGGTTCACGAGCTAAAATTCCCACATTCTTTTCTTTAGCAATTTTAAAAACTTCTTCAGCCATGCGCTGATCAAGCATACTAAAAATAACCTGTAAAACATCCACTCTAGAATCTTCCATGGCTGCTAATGCTTCATCTGCGCGATGAACAGAAATACCAATGTATTTTATTTTTCCTTCTTCTCTAAGTTTTTCAAGAGCAGAAACTGCTTCACCCTCTCTGATTTCTTTAAGCGAAGGATTGTGAAGTTGAAGAAGATCTATAGTTTCCATTTTTAATCTCGACAAACTTTTCTCACAAGCAAAGCGCAAATAATCAGCATTCCAATTCTTAACCTCTGCTTTACTTTCAGAATAAGGACATTCATCAGGACTATAGAAATCTCTTCCTACTTTTGAAGCGATAACAATGTCTTTCTTATTTGCTGCAAAACCTGAAACAAGATTTTCACTATGACCATCGCCATAGCAATCAGCCGTATCATAAAAATTCACGCCAAGCTCATAAGCTTTTTCGAGCGCTTGCAAAGATTCTTTATCATCAGTTTCGCCATAACCTGTTCCACCAATGGCCCAACAACCAAAACCGACTTCACTTACTTCTAAATTTGTTTTACCTAAAACTCTTTTTTGCATAAATAAAAAAAGCGCACAGCATTTATCATGCTGTGCGCTATAACTTTTAAACTAAATTAAACTGCAACAGCTGCTAATGTCTTACCAGAAGATTGTAAGTCATCGCATGCTTGCTGAATTCTAGCTGCCATAGCTTCTTCAGCTTTTTTAAGATAGCTACGAGGGTCATAAACTTTCTTATTACCCACTTCACCATCAATTTTAAGCATACCGTCATAGTTTTTGAAGAAATGATCTACAATTGCTCTTGTGAAAGCATATTGAGTATCAGTATCAACATTCATTTTGATGACTCCGTAACCAAGTGTTTCACGAATCTCTTCAAGTGAAGAACCTGATCCACCATGGAAAACTAAATCAAAATAAGCATCTTTACCATGTTTATCAACAACAGCTGCTTGTCCATCTTTTAGAATCGTTGGTGTGAGTTTTACATTACCTGGCTTATAAACACCATGCACATTTCCAAATGTTGCAGCAAACATAAAACGTCCACCTTCAACAGCGCTAAGTTTTTCATAAACTTCAACCATATCTTCTGGAGTTGTATAAAGCTTATCAGCTGGAACATCTGATGTATCAACACCATCTTCTTCTCCGCCTACAACGCCCGCTTCAACTTCAAGAATAATTTCGCTTTTTGCACAACGCTCTAAAAGAGGAACTGCAATCGCCATATTTTCTTCAAGTGGAAGTTCACTTCCATCAAACATATGAGAATTAAAAAGATTTGGAAGACCTGCTGCACGTCTTTTTTCTGTCTCTTCAATTAAAGGGATCAGAAAACTATCTACAACGCCTGGTTGGCAATGATCCGTATGAAGCGCAATGTTAACGTCATATTGTTTTGCAATGTGATGAACATGTTCTGCAATACTAATTGCGCCTTGAACCATATCACCAACATTAACACCTGAAGCAAACTTTCCACCACCGGTTGAAACTTGAATAATTCCATCAGATTTAGCATCTGCAAAACCTTTAAGAGCTGCATTTGCTGTTTCTGTTGAAGTTACGTTAATTGCAGGATACGCATAATCTTTTTCTTGTGCTGTATCAAGCATTTTGCAATATGTTTTGTAATCTACTACTGGCATTTTCTAATCTCCCTATTATTTAGGTTTGTTTTTTAATTAAATTTTCAAGGCAGTTAATATTTTTTCATTTAACTAGCTTATGGCAGATGGCTTATAGCAAATCCACTCATGAACCATTAGCCATTTGCTATTAGCTACTATGTTTATCGATCATTTCTTGAATCTTTTCTTGAGGGTTATAGCCCACAAGTTGATCCACAACTTGACCATCTTTAAAAAGTAAAAGTGCTGGTATTCCTTGAATTCCAAACTTCCCTGGTGTTTCTTTGTTGTCATCAACGTTAAGTTTACCAACAACAGCTTTTCCTTCATTTGCTTCTGCAATTTTTTCAACAATCGGTCCAAGCATCTTACATGGGCCACACCACTCTGCCCAAAAATCAACTAATGTTAAATCTTTTGTATCAAGTACATCTACTTGAAAATTTGCATCTGTAAAAACTTTTTCAGCCATAATTATCTCCTTGAGATCTGTTATATCTTTGAACTTCTTTATAAGTCCAGGGAAAATGAGCCGCTAATATACACCAGCTTGAGGGAATTTGTCTAGAAAAGAGCCTTATTTTAAGGTTTTTGTTCTTGGCTATCACCAGGCTGTTCAATACAGGTTTGATTTCTACCACCTTCTTTAGCCCTATAAAGCGCCGCATCAGAGCGACGAACCATAACGTCAGGAACATTTTCTTTAGGGTCAAGATAAGAAACACCTAAACTTAAAGTAATTGGAATATTTTTACCTTCATAATTAAATTGAAAGTCTTCCACCCTTTTACGTATGTTCTCAGCGTATTTAAAAGCAGCGACTTTAACATCGCATCCTAATATCAAAACAATAAATTCTTCACCTCCATAACGTCCCACTTTAACATCATGACCAAAAATATTGGTTTCATTTACTGAAAGCTCGATAAGTTTTGCAACGTCTTTCAGAATATAGTCTCCAGCATCATGGCCATAGGTGTCGTTCACAGACTTAAAATGATCAATATCTGTCAAAATAGTCGAACATGGAATTTTCTTCTTTCTTGATTCGTCCGTCGCCTTATTTAAAAGCCACCTAAAATGCCTAATAACATAAAGTCCTGTCAACCCATCTCTTGTTGCTAATTGATAGAGTCGACTTTGCTCTTTCAAACTTCTAATGAAAGAAAAAACAATCGAAACTACAAACATACTTAAAACCAAAAGCATCGGATTCACAGTATCAATCCAAATACCTTTTATACAAAAAAGAATAAAAGAAGCGAGAAGCCATCCAAAAATAAAAATAATACCCAAAATAAATGTTCTTAAATTGGCACTTATCATAAAAGCTATTCCACACATTACCCCGACAAAAATAAGTAACATTAAATTCACAAAATAAGGAGCTTCAAATAAAAATTGATTGGTCATAATGCTGTTAATGATATTGGCAATAATCCCAACGCCTGGATAAGCTTCCTGGATAGGTATTGCCTTAATATCAGTAAGACCAAATGCAGTGACACCCACAAGGCATATTTTCCCCTGAATTTCTTCAGGTGAAATCAAAGGCTTCTCACCTTCTTGCACACTTCTAAAACTTTTGAGAATATCTAAATAAGAATAATGCGAATAATCAGTTTCCCATCGATCAGCCCAATTGACTAAAAGGTCTCCCTCTTCATTAACAGGTAAATTCATTTCTGATGGATTAATTTCTTTTCCTAAATAATCATAAACTGCTTTGATACCTAAATAAGGGTGCCACTCATCTTCAACTTTGATGATCGGTCTAATCCTTCGAACAGTTCCATCAATATCTGGAGTGACATTTACGTGTCCAATTCCTTTTGTTTTACTTTCAATATCATCAATAGAATGAATCCAATGCCGCGTTTCTTTGCCTCCTAACCGACGACTTTCAACAACAGTTGCCATAAAAATATTCCCCGCCTCTTCAATGCCCTGAGCAAAAGTTTGATCTTGAACAGTATCCTGACTAGGCTCACTAAAAACAGCATCAAAAATAATCGATTTTGCACCCCATTGGCTAAGAACATGAGTAAGAACTCCATGATTAGAACGAGGCCATGGCCAACGACCAATAGCTTCTAGACCATCTTCTGCAATTTCGATGTAAGCAATATCTGTCGTTTTTTCTATAGGAGGCCTATGTCTAAAAAAAAGATCAAGAAATAAATATTCAAATCGTTGCATGAAAGGAGAGTTCATCCATAAAATATGAAAAACCAATAATAAGAGAAGTATTAACGCTTGAGAAAGGCGAGCTTTAACAGCATGTAAAAGAACATATTTATAATGTCGTTTACTTCGTTGAAATAAATTTTCTTCTTTTTGAACTAAATGTGAGGGAGCTTTTTTCTTTACCACAAAGCTATTTTAGACTAAACCTTCCTAACCGTCACTTGAAAAACGGTCCCACGAACTCCTGTAGTAGATGTTGGAGTTCTGACTTCAAAGCGAGAATCTCCTTCAAGTGTTTCAGCATGAATTAAAACCTGTCCAAGTGCTAAATCAAGCAATGTTTTCTTTTCATTATTTTGTTTATCTCGAGTCATCGTTGCAAGTCTCAATAAACTTTCTTCTTCAACTTCCATTTTTCCCGTTTCAGCTTCTTTATCAAAAAAGAGTTCAACGTTTGCATCTTTACCCGTTTTAATCACATCATTTTCAGATAAAACCATTCCTTCCTTTGCCGGAATCCATTCTTTACCATTTTTAGTTAACTGAACAAAAACTTCCCCTTGAATATTTTCAATTTGGGCAAAACGATCCGGTCTGGCTTGTGAATAAGACATGGATGGATAAGCCATGATTAGACAAAATACGATCAATAAAGTTTTCTCTATTTTTCTCATTTCTTTTATTTTCCTTACTAGAAATATAATCTTAATTATACTTTTATTCAATAGAATGTTATTTTTTACTATATATTGCTATTTTTAAACCCAGGACATAAGCCAGAAAGGCAACATTCATGACATTGCGGCCTTCTGGCAATACAAATAGCTCGACCATGATGAATGATTAAATGAGTATACCTGACCCAATCTTTTTTGGGAATAATGGGCATAAGATCTCTCTCAACCTTAACAGCATCTCTTGAAGAGGTTAGCTTAAGCAAGTTGTGAATGCGAATCATATGTGTATCAACTGTTAACCCTGGAATTCCAAAATAATTTCCTAAAACAACATTAGCTGTTTTACGTCCCACCCCAGGAAGTGCATAAAGCTCATCCATTGTTTGAGGAACTTCACCATGATACTTTTCAACAATTTCCTTTGCAGCGCCTTTGATATTTTTTGCTTTATTTCTATAAAAACCAGTCGATCTAATCTCTTTTTCTAAATGAGCTTGTGATATTTTCACAAAATCTTTAACTTCCGGATATTTTTTAAAAAGCAGCGGAGTTACCATATTCACTCTTTTATCAGTACATTGGGCTGAAAGAATTGTAGCAACGAGAAGTTGCCAAGCCGTTTCATAATGAAGAGCACATTCAGCATCCGGATATTCTTTTTTTAAAATATTGATAATTTTACTGGCACGCTTTTTTTTATTTTCTAATGATTCTCTTGGCATAAAAGTATTATACCAGAATATAGAATTCAGAACGCAGAACCCAGAAAAGACTTGAGAATAAAAACTTCATCCAAAACTGCATACTGCGTCCTTTATCCTACATTCTTGTTTTTAAAATTCTTTTCTAGACGCTAACAGCTAAGCCTTGTACCCTACGCGCTATGAAACATTCAAAACTTTATCTTTCTGGCATTAAATTCATGATTGGGAGTGCGATATCCTTCTCTCTTATGGGGCTTTGCGTCAAAGCAGCCACCGAAAATATTCATCCTCATCAAGTAACATTTTTTCGAAGTTTTCTTGGTCTTCTTATTGTTATTTTTATGATTCAAAAAAAGAAAGTTTCTTTTTGGGGAACTGAAAGGAAAATACTTACTTTACGAGGCATCAGTGGAACCATTGCCCTTTTTTTACATTTTTATACCATTACCCATTTAGACCTAGGAACAGCCATTACTTTAAATTACACAGCTCCTATTTTTGTCGCTTTACTTTCAACCATCTTCTTAAAAGAAAAACCTACCTTACAACTCATACTCTTGATACTACTTTCTTTTACAGGAATTGTTTTACTCAACTCAAAATTCGGAAAAATTACTGAGTGGAATGGAATTGTTTGGCTGGCTTTACTTTCAGCCATTTTTGCAAGTATTGCTTATACATCCATAAGAGCCATTAAACAAAAAGAGTCTCCTTTAACGATCATGTTTTATTTTACTTTTATTGCAACATTAGGCTCTTTTTTATTTATCAATACTTGGACTTGGCCTAAAGGAATAACCTGGGTTTTTATTTTTGGAATTGCGATAACATCTTATTATGGACAACTTTTTTTAACCACAGCCATACGCAGAACACCTGCAGCAGTCGTCACTCCATTCTCTTATTTAAATCCTATGCTTTCGTTTATTTATGGTTGGATGTTTTGGAACTACACACCAACAGCTTTATCCATACTAGGATTATTCTTAATTATTGTAGGTGGATGTTTAATATCTTACTTTGGAACAAAAAAAGAAGCGAAGGCCTGAACCTTCGCTTCTTTAAATTTAAAACTTTACTTGCTGTTTAGTAAGTAATTTTCAAAATTTTCATTTTAATCACACCTGCTGGAGCATTAATATCACGCTCTTCGCCCACAGAAGCACCTAAAATACCTTTTCCAATAGGAGATGTAATCGCAATCTTGCCAGCATCAAAATCTGCTTCTTCGATATCCACAAGCATATAAGTAAACTTTTCATCGATGTTCAAATTATGAACTTCAACCGTTGAGCCCAAGAACGCTTTACTCTTATCCATATTCGTTGTATCTAAAATTTGAGCACGCGCTAATTTATCATCTAACGCCTGAATCTTTCCCTCAACAAGAGCTTTTTCTTCTTTTGCAGCTGCATACTCAGCATTTTCTTTCAAATCACCGTGAGCTCTTGCAGTTGCTAAAGCGTCTGTAACTTCTCTTCTCTTTGTTGTTTTTAAATAATTTAATTCTTCAACAAGTTTGTCATAACCCTCTCTTGTTAAAATAACTTTATCTGACATATTCTTTCTCCTTCCTAAACACCAATATATTTTGAATAAAAACTTTTTGCCTGGGCTGGATCATCTGTTCCTTTTATAATAGCGCGCCCATTTTTAAATAATGTAAGCTCATGCAAATCAACTTCGAACTTCATAAGGTACTCATTAAACGAAACTTTGCCATGATTTTCAAGCTTTTTTACAAGATTTTCAAAACTCGGCTTTTCTCCCTTATGTTGAAATATTTGTACAGCATTACGCCCACAAAGCTTAACCGTTTGTAAACCTTCCATTTGTTTAAGAGCACGAAACTCTTTTTTCTGACAACTTTCACATTCTAAATTTTCAAAAGTATCAAACTGAATTTGTTTATATTGATTTGACCACAAATCAAGCTTCAATAAACCTTGGATTTGATTTTTATTTTGAGTTAAAACTTTAAGAGCTTCCGTAAATTGTAATGAAGCTATCACATGACTCACCGAAGCTAAAACGCCCACATGTTCACAGGTTTCAACATCTTTCGCATAAGGTTTATCGGTAAATAAACATCTAAGGCAAGGGCGGTTTGGCAAAACGCTATAAACTACACCTTCTGACTTGATTACGCCTGCATAGATATACGGAATTTTATTTTTTACAGCATAATCGTTAATAAGAAATCTTGCCTCAAAATTATCCGTTCCATCTAAGATAATATCAACATCACTTAAAAGCTCAGAAATCGTTTCACTATTAACGTCTTCAATGAAAGCTGTATAATTTACTTCAGAATTAACTTGTGTAAGGTGATTTTTACAAGCAATTGCCTTTGGCAACTGATTCTTAGCATCATCTTCAGTATATAAATTTTGCCTTTGAAGATTATGAAGCTCAACAAAATCTCGATCAATAAGCTTGATATGACCAACACCTGCTCTTGCAAAAAGATTTGCTGAAACCGATCCAAGTGCACCCAATCCAATAATAGCTATTTTTGAAGCTTTGATTTTATTTTGACCTTCATCACCTATTTGAGATAATAAAATTTGGCGAGAATAACGATTCATCATGAAATTTAAATTTAACTTTGATTTGCGGTTTCTTGATACGAGCTATCAACAAGGCAAGGTTCATAACCAGCATTTTTAATTAATCTTTCCATTTCTGATTGAGCAAGATCTGTTGGTGTTTCGTTTCCGGCATCATGCATAATTTTTTCATTTAAATTAACTCCCCCCAAATCATCCACTCCAAATGAAAGAGCTACTTGCGCAAACTTAAGGTCCGTTGTTGTCCAATGCGCTTTAATATGTGGGATGTTATCCAACATAAGTCTAGAAACAGCGAGTGCTTTTAAATCTGTAAGTCCGCCAACCTCACCAAGCTTAGAAAGAGAATTATTTTCAGAGTTATATGAGAGTAAAATAAAAGAATAAAATCCATTTGTCTTATCTTGCAATTCACGCAATCTCAAAACATGATCAACTCTTTCTTCATCTGTTTCAATATGACCATAAAGCATCGTAGCATTCGTTTTAAGATCAATACTGTGAGCCAACTCATGAATATGAAGCCACCTATCAGCATCAATTTTTTCTTTACAAACTTTTTGCCTTACACGTTCTGCAAAAATCTCTGCTCCACCACCAGGCATGCCATCAAGGCCAGCTTCTTTAAGCTGTTTTAAAACATCAATCGGCTCCATTTGTTCACGCACTGCAATGTCATCAATTTCAGGAGCAGTTAAGGCTTTAATATAAATCGAAGGGCTCACTTCACGAATACGTTTCATCATCCCCGTATAATAATCCATTCCTAAATCTGGATGATGTCCACCAACAATATGAACTTCATTAATTCCACAAGCATCAATCATTCCCTTAACTTTTTCACCAATTTCATCAACTGAAAATGTGTAGGCCCCTTCTTGTCCTGGCTTTCTTGAAAAAGAACAAAACATACAGCTAATAGAGCAAACGTTCGTGTGATTAAGATGCATATTCATTGAATAATAAACTTTATTGCCATTTTTTGCTTTTCTAACAATACCAGAAAGTTCACCCAAAGTATGAATATCTGGTGTTTCATAAAGTCTTACACCGTCCTCTAAAGAAAGCCTTTCACCAGCAATCACTTTATCTGCAATATCTTGAATCTGTCCAAACTTACCCATTACTTCTTTCCTGAATCCTTGTCTGCTTTTCCTTTTTTAATCTCTTTAAAAAATTCATCAACAAGTTCATTTTGATTCACAACTCGATGTTGATTTCCATCAACATAAATCATTCCTTTATCTTTTCCACCCGTAACACCAAAATCACTTTCATGAGCTTCGCCCGGACCATTCACCACACAGCCCAAAATGGAAAGAGTCGTAGGATCTTTAATTTCTTTCATAGCTCGATCTTCAATTTCTGCAGCAAGTTTAAAAACATCTACTTCAGCACGTCCGCAACTTGGGCAAGAAATCACGCGAACACCTTTGCGAATATTCAGAGCCTCTAAAATCATTTTACCTACTTTGAGCTCTTCACGAGAATCAGCAGTCAGTGAAACACGAATCGTATCACCAATTCCTTCTTGTAAAAGAGTTCCAGTACCAATAGCATTATAAATACTTCCGCGAAGTAATGTTCCCGCCTCAGTTACACCTAAATGTAATGGATAATCAAAAGTTTTGCTTGCAAGTCTATATGCTCCAATCATGGTTGGAACATCAGAAGCTTTCATAGAAATAATAATATCTTTGAAATCAAGCTTTTCTAAAATGCTTACATGGCGTTTTGCACTTTCAACAAGTGCTTCTGGAGTAGGTCCAAACTTTTGCATAAGATCTTTTTCTAAAGACCCCCCGTTTACACCAATGCGAATCGGAATATGATTTCTTTTTGCTTTTTCAACAATTTCGATTGTGCGATCTTCACTACCAATATTCCCAGGATTTAAACGAAGCTTATCAACCCCTTCATCAATAGCAATGAGTGCAAATTTATAATTAAAATGAATGTCAGCAACAAGAGGAATACTGATGCGTTTTTTAATCGCACCCAAAGATCTTGCATCTTCTTCTTTAGGACAAGCAACACGAACAATCTCACAACCTGCTTCTGTTAAAGCATCAATTTGACGAACCGTTGCATCAACGTCACGAGTATGTTCAGTCGTCATTGATTGCAAACGAATCGGCGCATCGCCACCCACAGTGACATTACCAACTTTAACTTGCTTCGTTTTTTTACGAATCGGAGGATCAGCTTTCATATTCTCTACCCTAGTGTTTTAAGAAATTGAGACCATACGCTCAATTGGGAGACGTGCTTTTTTAGCAATATCTTCAGGAACTTTAACTTCATGAGTAAGCGTTTCCAAAGACTTCACCATTTTTTCCATGGTGTTCATCTTCATATAACCACAAACTGAAGCTTCACTTGCAGCAATAAAGGTTTTATCAGGATTTTCTTTTCTCATTCTATAAAGAATTCCCACTTCAGTTGCAATAATAAAAGTTTTTGCAGAAGAATCTTTTACATAAGTTGTCATCGCTTCAGTTGAAAGAATTTTATCAGCTAAATGCATTGATTTTGTAAGACATCCACATTCAGGATGCATTAAAAATTCAGCGTCAGGATTTTCAGCTCTTAATCGATTAATTTCTGTTGGCTGAATAAGTGTATGCGATGGACAATAACCTTTCCATAAAGTCATGTTTTTTCGCCCCGTTTCTCTTTGCACATAAGTTCCTAAATAAAAATCAGGGACAAATAATATTTCTTTATCTTCTGGAATGGCTTTAACAACATTCACTGCATTTGAAGAAGTACAACAATAATCGCATTCCGTTTTAACTGCCGCTGAAGTATTCACATATCCAACAACAACACCTTCTGGATGATCAGCTTTCCAAGCTCTAATATCTTCAGGCTTTACCATATCAGCTAAAGAACAACCTGCATCAATATCTGGAATAATCACCTTCTTATCCGGACACATAATACTTGCTGTTTCAGCCATGAAATGAACACCAGCAAATAAAATAACATCTGCATCTGTGTTCATCGCTGTACGCGCAAGACCTAACGAATCACCTAAAAAGTCAGCAACTTCTTGAATCTCACCAATTTGATAATTGTGAGCTAAGATAATTGCATTCTTTTCTTTTTTTAACGCTAAGATTTCTTCTTCAATAGAGTTATAAAGTTTTGTCATTTAATTTTCTTATGCCTTAAGAAGCTTCTCTCTTCTTGCTTGTTTCTTCGCTTCTTGCTCTTTTTGGTTTTCTTTTCCAAGTTCTGTAATTTCTTGAGAAAGAGCCATTGAACAGAATTTTGGTCCACACATTGAACAAAACTCAGCTTCTTTAAAATAATCATCTGCTAAAGTTTCATCATGAAGAGCACGTGCATGCTCAGGATCTAATGAAAGCTCAAATTGTTTGTTCCAGTCAAAAGTAAAACGAGCTTTTGAAAGCGCATCATCACGATCTCTCGCTCCTGGTCTTTTACGCGCAACGTCTGCTGCATGAGCAGAGATTTTATACGCAATACAACCTTGTTTTACATCATCTAAATCTGGAAGGCCTAAATGCTCTTTTGGAGTTACATAGCAAAGCATTGCTGCACCTGCTTGTCCTGCAACCGCTGCACCAATCGCTGAAGTAATATGATCATAACCAGGTGCAATATCTGTCACAAGTGGTCCCAATACATAAAAAGGAGCTTCATGACAAACTTCGATTTGTTTTTCAACATTCATTGCAACTTCATTCAGAGGAATATGTCCTGGTCCCTCAACCATCACTTGAACATCTTCTTCCCAAGCTTTTAAAGTTAAGTCACCTAATGTTTGAAGTTCTGCAAATTGACCTTCATCGCTTGCATCTGCTAAACATCCAGGACGAAGACCATCACCCAAGCTAATCACAACATCATATTTTTTACAAATTTCTAAAAGACGATTGTATTCAGTATAAAGAAAGTTTTGTTTGTGATGACGAAGGCACCATTGCGCCATAATCGCACCACCACGACTTACAATACCTGTTGTTCTTTTTGAAAGAAGCGGAATGTGTTCAAGTAAAACACCAGCGTGAATTGTCATATAATCAACACCTTGCTTTGCTTGCTCTTCAATCACTTCAAACATGATATCTGCAGTTAAATTTTCAGGAATTCCATTTACTTTTTCAAGTGCTTGATAAATCGGAACCGTTCCTACCGGAACTTTACTTTCAGCAATAATCGCTTCGCGCGTTTCATCTAATTGAGAACCCGTTGAAAGATCCATCACCGTATCAGCACCGTGTTTGACTGAAATAGCAAGTTTCTCAAGTTCTTTAGGGATATCAGAAGTCACTGCTGAATTTCCAATATTGGCATTAATTTTACACTTAGAATTAATCCCAATACACATTGGCTCAACGTTTTCATGATTGATATTAGCAGGAATAATCATACGTCCACGCGCAATTTCAGAACGCACAAACTCAGGCTCAAGCTTTTCGACTTCGGCAACAAACTTCATTTCTTCAGTAATGATGCCTTTTTTTGCATAATGCATTTGAGATTTATTAGTATCTTCGCTTCTTTTTGCTACCCATTCGCTTCTTAGAGCCATTGATTTTCTCCTTAATTTAATAACCGTTATGAATGCAGTTTTCCCCTTGGAAAGGCCTATAATAATACATGAGGGGCTTAGGTTTGTCTACAAAGGGGTTAAAGCACTGTAAGTACTTGAAAATAAAAGAGTTACTATTTCTTCCAAGTTCCTGGAAAGAAAAGCACAAGAACGGTATAGATTTCAAGACGTCCAATGATCATGCATGCTGTTAAAAGGTATTTCACAGCATCTGGAAGAAAGGCATAATTCTCAGCGGCTCCTACCCCACCATATCCAGGACCAATATTACTAAGACAAGCAACAACGGCTGTCGTTGCTGTGACAAAATCAATATCAAATGCCATAAGAAATAAAGCGCAAATTGAAAATAAAACAATATAAATGAGCAAGAAACTACCAATCGCATTAATAATATTATCTGGAACAACTTGTCTGTTTATTTTTACAGACATAATTCCTTTAGGATAAATATGCTGCATCACTGACTGTCTTGCTTTTTTAAACAAAAGGAGTAAACGAATTTGTTTCATTCCACCACTTGTTGAACCAGCACATCCACCGACAACCATAAATAAAAATAAAAGTCCTTTTGAAAAATAAGGCCAAGTATTAAAATCTGCTGTTGAATAGCCCGTTGTACTTGCAATAGCACCTACCTGAAAAAATGAAAGTCTTAAAGCATCCCAAATTCCATATTGATGGTGAGAAGTTAAATTAAGTGTAATCGCTAAAATAGATATTACAGAAATCGTAATAAAGAACCTCCATTCTGTATCGTTGAACATAATTTTAGGATTACCTTTTAAAAATCTATAATGAAGAACAAAGCTTGTTCCTGCAATAAACATAAAAACACCAATAATATTTTGAATAGTATGTGAGTAAGCTCCAATACTTGCATTTCTTGTAGAAAAGCCTCCTGTTCCGAGTGTTCCAAACATATGGCAAAGACTTTCAAAAAATGACATTCCAAATGCCCATAAAAGTAATAGTAATAAAACTGAAAAAAGAAGATAAACTTTCCAAAGTGTCATTGCTGTTTGCTTAATTCTTGGTTTCAACTTCTCAACACTGGTTCCAGGAGTTTCATTTAGCATAAGTTGCATTCCACCGACAGAAAGTTTTGGTAAAATGGCAACCGCTAATACAACAATTCCCATGCCGCCAATCCAATGCGTAAAATCACGCCATAAAAGCAAACTTTTAGGAAGCACTTCAACATCAGTTAAAATACTTGCTCCCGTTGTACTAAACCCTGAAGTTGATTCAAAAAAAGCATCTACAAAAGAATGAAAATAATCTGACCAATAAAAAGGAAAAGCACCAAAGAAAGAAAGTAACACCCAAGAAAGAGTTACGAGTAAAAAGCCATCTTTAAGACCAATTTGGTCATCTTTGTTTTTGCGAAATAATACAGATAAAATAATTCCTAAACTTAAGACAAATATAGAAGTGTATGCAAAATAATAAAGTTCTTTTTCATTGTAATAATAGGCACATGCAGCAGGAACTAAAAGTGAGATACTAATCACTGTTAACTGACGTCCAATTAAATAAAAAATGACTGGGAATCTCATTTTCCGTTTGTGAAAATCTTTCTGATTTCTCGAGTATGAGGGTCTGTTGTAAAAATAACAACATGATCCCCTGCTTCAATTTTGGTTGTTCCACGCGGTATAATCAATTTGTCACCGCGAACAACAGCCCCAATAATAGTACCTTTTGGAAGCTTTAATTTTGAAAGTGGTTTTTTCAGAGACTTCGAACCTTCTTTTGCTTCAATCTCAATAGCTTGAGCTTTACCACCTTCGATAATATTAACACCCGATAAATCTTTATAGTGAATTGATCTCATAATTTCATCTACCATCGCTGCACGAGGATTCACAACCGAATCAATTCCAACCTTTTCAATAATTCTCTTATACTGTCTCTTATGCGCCATCGCTGTTACTTTTTGAACTTTTCTTTCTTTAGCCAAAAGAGAAATTAAAACATTATCTTCATCATCATCAGTTAATGCTAAAAGGTAATCAACTTCATCAATACCAACTTGATCCATCACATCATCTGCTGTTCCATTACCATGAATCACAAGAATGCCATCAAGTTTTTCAGCTGCTTCATGAGCTGTTTTTTTATCTGCTTCAATGAGGCGAACATCAATATGTTTTTTCTTTAAACTTCTCGCTAAAAAATCTGTAATTGGGTTATATCCTACAATCACAACACGTTGAACTCTATCAGCATAAACTCCAAGAAAATCTTGAATCTCTTTATTTTTACCAGGATTTCCCAAAACAAGAATTTGATCACCAGGTTCGAAAATGGTTTCACCTGTAACAATTGAGAATTGATTTTGTCTAATTTGACCAATAATAATCCACGATTTAGGAACCTCAACCTCAGCTAAAGTTTTAAGTGAAATCTTTGCATCTGGTGAAACATGAAACCGCATCATTTCTGCTTTTCCTTGTCCGAAAAAATCAATTTCATCAGCTGTTGGATTTCCAACCAATCTCACCAAGTCTTTTGCTACTGCCATTTCAGCATTTAAAACAGAAACTTGTGGATCATCCGTTAAAAGAGGATGAATCAAATTTGAAGGGTTGGAAATACGCGCAATCACTCGCTTTGCACCAAAATTTCGTGCTATGAGAGTAGCCACAATATTGCTGTCATCATTATTAGTCACAGAAATAAAAAGATCTAAGTCTTCATCAATAAGAGGTTCTAAAACGAGAGCATCAGAACCATTCCCATGTATAAGGTGTGCATCCAGTCGTTCTCTGGCATAACGAAAAACTTTTTCATCTTGCTCAATCAAAACAAGATCATGCCCTTGACTCAACAAAAGTTGCGATAAATAAAAACCCGTCTCACCAATTCCAGAAATAACAATTTTCATACTTAAACATTCCTTTTTTGGGACACGTTTATTTAAACTTCTCTACGTTCACGAATATGATGTCTAATATCAACACCTTTTTTCACATAGACAACATCTTCAGCAATATTCGTTGCAAGATCGGCAATACGCTCAAAATTATGTGAAGTCAAAATAAAAAAAACACCTGTCGAAATTTGTTCAGGTTTTGTTTTTAAAGACTCCTGTATATTTGTAGAAAATTTAATATCAAGTTTATCAACAAGATCATCGGACTCTAATATTTCTTCAGCCTTAGAAACATCACCATCCATAAAAGCTTGAATAGCTCCTTTAGTCATCTCAATAGCCTGAGAAGACATTTTTTTCAAATCATCTAATGGAATTAATGGTGGTTCTCCATTCACTGTTAGAGAATATTTAGCAATATTAGCAGCTTGATCAGCCATTCTTTCTAAATCATTTGTAATCTTTAAAATTGCTGTAATAAGTCTAAAGTCAGTGGCAGCGGGTTGATAAAGAGCCATGAGCTCATGACCAAATTCATCAATTTCAATTTCAAGCATATTGATCTCTTTATCTTTTTTGATTACTTCTTCTGCTTTGGAATTATCTCTCTCAAATAAACCTTCTGAAGCATGTGAAATTGCTTCATGAACCAAGACGCCCATTTTAAGCAACATGTTCTTAAGTTTTTTAATTTCATCATCAAAGTGTATTTTCATCATTTCTCCTATTAAATAGACTGTATCAATTTTATAAGTTCTTCAACTTCAAAAGGTTTTTTCAAAACCCCGCTTACATCACCAATAGCCTGTATTGTATCAGGTAATTTTTCATTCACGCTAGCAATAATCACAGGAATCTTCTTCCACTCAGGGTTTTCTCGAAGATTTTCATAAAATCCTGCTCCATCCAAATTTGGCATAATTAAATCTAAAATAATTAAATCTGGTAAAAATCCACTTTTAATTTTATCAAGACCCTTAAGCCCATCTTCACCAACTTCAATTTCATAGGCTTCACTTCTTAAATAAAGTGCATATAAATCCCTAAAATCTTCATCATCCTCAACAATAAGAATTTTTTTAATCTCTGCCATCATCACACCTCTTTATATAAATCTACATCACAAAAAACACTTCGCCAAGGGTTTTAACAAAAAGTCTTAATATCCCTTAATCTTCGAAAAATCGACTTTTTTAACTTTATCCGAAAAAGGCAATGTAACTTTCAATAAAGCACCTTGTCCCAATCCATCACTCTCTGCCCAAATCTCACCTTGATGAATTGTCACAATTTCTCTAGAAATACTTAACCCAACACCAATCCCCATGCTCGAAGCTGTTTTTTGAAAAAATGGATTAAAAATTTTCTTAATATTCTCTTCCTCAAGACCCTGCCCAGTGTCTTTAACAAAAACAACAATCATTTCATTTTGGAGCATGCTTTTAATTTGAATAGACCCTTCATTTGTAAATTTAATAGCATTCGCTACCAAATTAATAAAAAGCCTATAAAGCATATCAAAATTACCATATACACTTAAATGATCCTGACTAAGCTCTCCTTTTAACTTTAAACCTTTGTCTTCACACAAAGGCTTCATATCTTCAATCACAGCATCTAAAACATCATTTACATTTATTACTTTCATTTCTATGCCAGACATTCCCGATTCAATTTTAAATAAATACATAATACTTGTAATTGTCGACATAAGTCTGTCTGTGTTACGTTTAAGCATCGTTACAATAGGTAGTAATTGTTTTTGGTTTGAAGAATTTTGAATCTCTTTTTCCAACACATCGACAGACATTTTAAATTTTGCTGTTGGTGTTTTTAATTCATGTGCAACATCTCTAACAAGATTTTCTTTCATCCCTTCTACGCGCTTCAAATCTGTTACATCATGCATGACACCCTGTATAAGCTTAATCTCTCCTGATTCATCTAATACGGGACTTAAATTAGTTAAATAATCAATTTCTTTCTGGTGAATTTTGTGAAGATGTTTTGTATGTAAATGCGTAACATATTCTTTATTTGAACACACTGCAGCTAATGCATTTGAAAAACGGGTCGCACTTTCTTCATCCTGAGTTGATAAAACGAGGTTCATTCCACCATCAATAATTTCATCAGATGTATACCCAGCAAACCCTCGACTCAACAATTCAAAATCTCCATCAGGCGTTAAAGAAAAAATCACATCACTAACACCCAAAATAACATTTCTATATTTTTCTTCAGATTCGGAAAGTGCCTTTGAACTAGAATCAACATCTTGATAACTTTCTGTCAATCTGTTTACCATTTCATTAAACGAATCACTTAATTTATGAATTTCATCATGTGTTTTAATTTTGGCACGTGCTGTTAGATCACCCTCAACAATTTTTTCAGTGGTTTTTTTAAGCACCACAAGCGGCCTTAATGCTATCCAAGTAATAGCTGCAATAACAAATCCCATAAGAAGCGCCAAAATAAATGCAATTAAAAATTTATCATAGAAAAGTTTTTCTAATTTGCTTTC
>WURV02004697.1:0-24245 GCA_011762755.2 Epimenia babai
TGCGCTTCACTTTGATCGTCATGGTCAACTTTCACGGGGACTCTCACCCCGAGGGGGGCGCCCATGCTGGGCGCACCACGAAAAAGGGCCACCCCGTAGGGTGGCCCTGATTGGTCCGTTTGGCTTCTCTCTTAGCGAACGATTGGGGGTGGTGGGGAAATGATCTTCAGGTTGAGCCCGCCTGGATAGTAGTAGCTGGTCGCATGTCCGAAGCCCATCACCTGAAGTCCGACTGGTGCCGTGGCTTTCAGGCGATGCGATCCGCCGGTTGCAGCGTCGAGAGGGACACGCGCAATCGTCCAACCTGCGACGACGGGTTCTGTTCCGGTCACGGGATTGCCGTTCAAGGTGACTTCGGCACCGTCAGGGATCAGAATATCCGCGAAGTTGATGTCATAGGTGATCGGAGCCAGGAACGTGTAGGTGGTGCGAAACTGCTCGGGTGTTACCGCCATGCTGATGGCCGGATCGCCTGAGCAGGGATGACCGATGGGATCCGTCGAACATGCGCCATCCGAGCCCTGCTTCCAGCCACCATACATAATGCTAGTCAGTGCGAAGGGTTCGTTACCACTCACCTTGAAGGGTTGGTCAGTCTCAAACGTTGCGATCTGTCCTGCAGCAAGTGTGGTGGGGGCTCCCGCCGGTTGGTTTTCGTAGGTGAGTGTCGTTCCGTCCACGTTCCCCACAATTTTCACGACGTGACCACCCTTCACTGCACCATTGGGTGAAGTGGGGGCTGGAACGACGTACTCTTTTCCGATCACCTGTGCGGGCATGATGATCTCCTCAAGATGGTCGGCGTTTCCATGTCCTTGAGCGGAGTCTGGAATGTTGGCGAGTGGGTTCTCCGCGATCACCTGCACAGGTGCACTGGCTTCGATGACAGACCCGCTCATGTCGGCGTTGGCTAGACCGTCGTTTGCTCCTCGCGTTCCAATGTATTGGACAACGTCGCCGGCGTTGAGAGTGAACTCTTCGATGGCGCCAGGTGCTTTGGGCATCCCGTCCACTCCCGTAGTGCAAGTTCCGGGATTCCCGTTGTTTCCGTGCTCACAATTGGGACCGAACTGCACCGTGACGTTCGTGTTGTCCGCGGTGGCCGTGATTGCGATTCCGCCGGACATACTACCCCATTCGCCTGCAGCATCCCCCTGGAAGGTATAGACCCGGTAGTTGCCTGTGAGCGCAGTGGAAGGCACGAGAATGCTCGCGTCGTTGCTCACCGAGAAGCAGCTTGGCTGGTTAAACTGTGTGTAGCAGGGAGTTACCCCTGCCTTCTGGTAGTCGAGAGGATTGAACTGCCAAGCGGTCACCGGGAGATCCGAAACCACGCGATAAGCTCCTGCATTGGCGCGAACGGTTGTGGCGGCATCGCGCCCTCCACTCGTGTTGGATTGAGCCCAAATTGGCCCTTTGAGAGCAGGCACCCAAGGGAGCTCAACTACTCTTAGACCACCTGCTGGCACCTCCTCCTCGAGCGGTGCTGCGAGTGCTCCTCCTGTCACGGTGATCTTGGCGTTTTCGGCGCCTCCGTTCGCCAACACTACGGCGAACGCGAAACCTTCATGAACCTTGTTGTAAGTGACTGTCGGCCAGAACTCGCAGCCGATGTAGGTTTTGTTGGCTGCAGCTTGTTCGCACGTGGTTGGATCGGTGTTGTCGTCGCCGTCGCCATCACCGACGTCCCCATCACCGACCACGACGTCGCCATCGCCGATACCTCCATCCCCATCGCCCGGATTGAGATCGCCGTCACCGGAATCGCCATCGCCGTCTCCCGAGGCGGATGCGCTACAAGCTTGGCCGGCCAAGCCCATAGAGAGTCCCAAAGATATGATTCCAATCGCAGACGTAAGTTTCATATCCAAATTGTGCTGGGGGTACCCGAATCGATCAACGAACACGCTGCCCGAGACCGGGAGTGCCCATTCATTTGAAGCGAATGGTCCATTGGCGGATGGAGGCGCGACCATTTCCTCTCAAGAATGGAATGCTGGGAAGCGCTATCAGATGTCTGTGGATGTGTGGAAGCGGATGTCTGATATGCGATCCTCGATTTGTGAGTGATTCATGAGAATGAAAAAAAGCGCCCCGAGGGGGGCGCCTTTGGTCATTTGATTGGCAGCGGTTCCGTTACAACTCGATCCCTTCAGGGGTTTCATCGCTGCACACGGCTTCCGGTGTCCAAGGAGTGGTGGTTGTTCGTTGCCAGTCGTTGAGGCCCATGAGCGAGTAGCAGTCGCTGTCCGCTTGGCAGCCGATGTACTTGCAACTGCCGCTGTCGCAGACATGCGTTCCCGGGCAATGAGCGTCGATCTCGCATTGAATGCTGCAGGTTCCGATGCCTTCCTCGTCCTGGACACATCGGAGGAGACGCTGATCGTCAACCCCAGCATTGAGACCGAGGAGAATGCACTCTTGATCGGTGCGGCAACCAACGAACTCGCAAGTGCCGTCTTCTTGGCATTCTTGGAACTGCCCGCATTCCGAGTCACCGCGACATGGCTGGAAACAAGTGCCCGTTTCTTGGTTGCACTCGTGGTCGTCGTCCTCTTCATCATCAGGATCGTCGCAGTCTGAGTTGGCTTCACATTCGACGCAGGCGTCCAAATCGTCCGAGCAAATGTTGCGGTCGCCAGCCACGCAATCAGCGTTGCTTTCACAGCTATCGTCTTCAACACACATGCGATTTTCGCAGACGAGAGTGCAGACGTCGTCGCAATCTTCATCGGTGCAAATGGGGTCGAATGGATCGAAGTTTGGGTTGTTGCAGGAACAGAACCCGGCGCCACAACTGTCGCCATTGAAGACGCAATCGCTGTTGTCGCTGCACGTAATGTTGGAGACGCTGCAGGTGCCGGTGGTACCTAAGCCACCCATTCCATTCGGGAACTCGCAAACGTCATTGCAGTCGGCATCTCCAGTGCAGAGAACACCGGTGCGTCCGCAGGTTCGATTCCCCGCGCAAACGGCGCCTCCTGTGCAATCTGCGCTACTGAAGCAAGCGTCGCCAGTCGTTTCGCATCCGGGGATCGTCGATGAGCAGGTCGTGTCGCGCAGTCGTTCGTCGTTTCGCAGTCCAGCCGGTAGCATTCCTTCATCGTGGCTGAGAGCCCGTCAAAATCTGCTGGCTGGCAAATGCCAAGAATACAGGAAAGGTCTTTTCCACAATCGTTCTTTGAATCGCAGGAAGTTCCTCGCTCTCCGGAGCGACCTTTTGCGTCGGGTCGTCCTTCTTCTTGCAACCCATCGCGATCGAGAACACGACAAGTCCTGCCAAAAGCAATTTTAGGTAGATTTTCATGAAGCTAGTCCTTGATGGAGGGCGAGGTCCGACCCAGTCCCCTCGAAAAAAATGCCAAATCCCAGTTCTGCGAGTACGGCCCGATGGTCGGAACCTTCCCCCGTCCAAGGTGACATCCCCATCACCTCAGGGTGTACTTTTATACAGATGTCGTCTCATTGACTAGTCGTCGGATCGTGCTTCTGCGCGAAATGGAAGGAGAAAACTGCGCCTGCGGATCACAGTTGTCCTTTGATCCAAGGGCCCGAAGAAATCGCCGTGCGGAGGGAAGCCGGGACTTGGTCCTTCGGCGGTGATGTAAGGCACTTACCTACGCGTTTTTCGTTTCTCAGTGGGTTTCGAGAGCGAATCGCGGCCTGATCCGTAAACATGTCACCATGGGTGTTTTTTCGTTCGGGCGAGTTGGGGGTCTGGTCGGTTGTGTCTTGTCCGCGGGGTGTTCAACGCCGCAGAACGATCTGGTTCGAGGTGACTCAGACATTCCTGAGCTTCGGAGCGAGCCGTTTCGAGAGAGCAAAGGATCGAGTGCTGATCATTTCGATAGGCTTCCCCGCTTCGTCAACGGTGGACTTCGCTGTGGAGTGGCCAAAGCACCGCCTCGAAACGCTGTGCCTTCGCCAGGCGGCGATCTCTCAGGTGCTGCTCCTATCCCTTCGATTCATGCTGCCAACCCCGAGTCAGCGAATTGTTCGGGGCCTGGCCCTCTTTGCGCACTCTTCGGCCCTTCGAAAACGGACGTCGAGAATCATCGTCTGAGACGACGACTGAATTCGATCCGTGAGCAACATGAAAAACGCGCCAAGCAACTTCGGACTCAAGTGCGCCAAGCGGAGGCGGCTGCTGAAGCGGAGCGCAGGTCTCGGATCGCTCAGTTACGCGGTCTCGGAGTCGCGACAGAGGAAGTTTACCTGACAAACGACGACTCGATGAGCCTCGCCTCGCCGCAACGCCTCATTTGGGCGATCGATCACGAGGCTCCTTTGCCTTCCGAGCAGGTGCGACCCCATGAACTCCTGAACTATTTCTCCTTCAAGACACTCCCGGTGAACGCAGGAGAAGAATTCTCAGTCTTGCCTGAGCTCTCTCCTCATCCAATGAGACCATCGGACCTCACACTTGGTTTTTCGGTGCGTGGACGGTCGGTCACGAAGGAAACGAGAAGGAACGTCAGTCTGACCTATGTTCTCGACCGTTCCGGTTCGATGGCTGGTGGTCATCGCATCGAGACGATGAAGAGAGGAGTGATCCGTTCCTTCGAGGAGCTGAAAGATGGCGATATGGTTTCGTTGGTGCTCTTCGATTCCACCACTTGTCCACTGGCACGGAACTTCGTCGTGGGTCGGGATGCGATGGGTGAACTCACTCGATTGGTGAAGGCGATCAAGCCTCGCGGCGGTTCGAATTTGCAGGATGGTCTCGATCAGGGCTACGCGGTCGCGAACCGCTCTTACCAAGCAGGGTATTCGAACCGCGTTCTCTTGATCACGGATGTCGAGGCATCCGGAGCATTCCTCGATGAGAAACTCGTCCGTCTGTCGGCTCGGAACTACGACGCACGTCGAGTCCGTCTTAGCGCTGTGGGCGTTGGGGATACGGTGAGCGATGAGCTGCTCGATCGTTTGACGGAGGCAGGCAAAGGGGCGTCTGTGTTTCTTTCCTCTGACGCCGAGCTGGAAGCAATTTTCGGGGTGCGCTTTACGTCGTTAGTGGAGACGATTGCTACGAACGTGCATTTTCAGCTCGAACTTCCTCCCTCGATTGGGCTTCGCGCTTTCTACGGAGAGGAAGCTGCGTCAAAGAAAGAACGCGTGCAGGCTGTGCATTTCTTCTCGGGAACGAAGCAGATGTACCTGGCGAACTTGGAGAAGAGTCGTGCTCTCGAACCGAGTGACTACATTCGTTTGAGCATTGAATACGACGACCCCGACACAGGCCAACCAAAGAGTTCGCGCTTTTCCTGGCGAGCCGACGAGCTGGCGGCAGCCACTGGGGAACGCTCGAAGTTCGAAGCGCGGAACTTGAACAAAGCAAGAATGGTCGCCACTTTTGGTTACCAATTGCGGCATATGGCGGAGACCTATTCTGACCTTCTCTCTCCGCGCCAGGCTCCGACGTGGACTTTCGAGGACTCCGAAACGATTCACCGGAGCCGAGCGCAACGCTGGGCGGAGGCTGTTCACCATTGCCGGCGAGTCAAGGGTCGGCTGGACGCTTTTGCTGCGCAGCTGCGCGGAGCGCCGGAAGCAGCGCGCATTGTTGATCTTTGGCATCGATACTGCAGCCGGTACGACGAACCAGAAGGTCCGCTGGAATTGGCCAGCCCAGGAACATCGCCGCGCCATCTGACCTCGCCCTCTGAAAGGCATGCCCAGCTCAGAGAGGATTTGTCGACGTTGCGCATCAATGACTTTGCGCCCCAACCCGACGATATCTAGTCATGAGTTGCTTGGTCCCAGTCGAGGACCGGTGTTGGTGTGATGCGATAGTCCGCTAACCTCTTCGCGTGGTTCCACGTCGCGCTCCCTGGTGGCTTCCCGTGCTCCTCATTTTGAGCGCGGAAGCGATCTTCGCTTTGCCGTTTCATGTCGCGCGTTTCTTTCGGCCAACTCTTTTGCGAGTTCTCGAACTCTCTCACACCGAACTCGGGATCTTGCAATCAGCGTATGGCCTCGTCGCGCTCTTGGCTTACTTTCCTGGGGGAATTTTGGCGGATCGCTTTTCGCCTCGCGTGCTTCTCCCAGGAGCTTTGCTTTCGACAGCTGTCGGTGGGCTCTACTTCGCCAGCCTGCCTAGCTACGAAGGACTCTTGGCGCTTCATCTTTTCTGGGGGCTGACAACGATCCTTCTCTTTTGGGGTGCGTTGATTCGTGCCACGAGAGACGGGGCGGGTACCGAGTCTCAAGGGCGAGCTTTTGGATTGTTGGACGGTGGGCGTGGTTTGCTTGCTGCGGGGTTGGCGACGGTCGGCGTTTTTCTTCTGAGTTCCGAGGGGCATGAGGCCCTGAGCCCGGAAGGACGCGAGGCGGCGTTGCAAAAGATCATTCTGGTTTACACGGCCTTCACCGCGGCACTCGGTGTGCTTTCCTTATGGCTGCTCTCGCATGTGTCGTTCGTCGCGACGAGAAACTCTTCTCAGGAGAGCTCGTTGATTGGACGAGGCGTGCGTTGGCTCTTTCAAGCTCCCATGCTTCTCCATGCGGGGATCATTCTCGCAGCCTACGGTGGCTACAAAGGGATCGATTTCTATTCGGTCTATGGAGTGGAAGCTTTCGGAATGAATGAGGTCGACGCTGCCGGGCTGTCGACTCTCAGCGTTTGGCTGCGCCCCTTTGCTGCTCTTGCCGCAGGGTTTCTGGCCGATCGAGTTGCAGCTTCGCGCCTCACCGTCGTTGCCTTTGGTGCCCGGTGCTGTCGGTGGGGTGTTTTGGCTCGTCACCTTGGTTGTTAGTACGAGTGTGCTCGTCTACGTGTTCCGCTCTCTTTATTTCGTTCTTCTGTCGGAGCGTGGCGTCCCCGAGGACGGCACTGGAACTGCAGTCGGCATTGTCTCCTTCATTGGTTACAGTCCGGATTTCTTTTTTCCCACGATGGCGGGATGGATTCTCGATAGCGAGCAGGGCGCTGCAGGCTACCAGCGTCTCTTCGCGATGCTGTTGTGCTGGGCTCTGCTGGGAGCAGGGTGCGCCTGGGGGCTCAGTCAACGTTCGGTCGAGAGGATGTCTCAGCCGTAACTGGTTGACGAGAAAGCTGGTTGACGAGAACAAACGCAAGCTCCAAAAGAAAACGGCGCTCCCTACCGGGAGCGCCGTCTTTTGCATCGAGTGAGCGTGGCTTACAGTAAGGATTGGAGCGTCACACCCATTTCAGCAGGTGTAGGCGCGACCTTGACTCCTGCCGCTTCAAAGGCGGCGATCTTCTCGTCTGCCGTGCCTTTGCCACCGCTGATGATCGCACCGGCATGGCCCATGCGCTTTCCGGGAGGTGCCGTGACGCCTGCGATGAAGCCTGCGACTGGCTTTTTCATGTTCTCCTTGATCCAAGCTGCCGCATCCTGTTCGGCATTGCCACCAATCTCACCCATCATCATGACGGCTTCCGTACCGGGATCTTCGTTGAAGAGCTTGAGACAATCGATGAAGTCCATCCCAGCGACGGGATCGCCGCCGATACCGATGCATGTCGACTGACCCAGGCCGAGAGCCGTGAGCTGGCCGACAGCTTCGTACGTCAGCGTACCGCTCTTGGAGACGACGCCGATCTTGCCCGGCTTGTGAATGTGACCCGGCATGATGCCGATTTTACATTCACCCGGGGTGATGATGCCGGGGCAGTTGGGACCGATGAGGGTCGTCTTCGAGGTCTCCAGCGCCCGACGCACCTTGACCATGTCCATGACGGGGATGCCCTCGGTGATGGCGACCACGAGATCGATGCCTGCGTCCATCGCTTCGAGGATCGCGTCCGCTGCGCCGAGCGGCGGTACGAAGATGCAAGCCGTGTTCGCGCCCGTCTGCTTCACCGACTCAGCGACGGTGTTGTAGACTGGAACGTTGACTTCTTTGCCGTCCGGGCCATTGGCCTTGAACGTTTCGCCACCGCGGTTCGGGGTGCAGCCTGCTACGACATTGGAGCCGTACGCGATGCACTGACCCGCGTGAAATGAACCGGCAGAACCGGTGATACCCTGGAAGACAATCTTGGTGTCTTTGCCGACGAGAACTGACATTTTCTTAATCTTTCCTTTGCCGCTCTGCGTTCACTTCACGGCGGCGACGATCTTCTGAGCGCCGTCTCCCATGCTGTCAGCGGGTTCAATCTTCAAGCCAGAGTTCCGGAGGATCTCCTTGCCCTTCTCCACGTTCGTTCCTTCAAGACGCACGACGAGAGGCACGGTGAGGCCGATCTCCTTCGTCGCTGCCACGACGCCTTCCGCGACGACATCACACTTCATGATGCCGCCAAAGATGTTGACGAAGATGCCTTTTACCTTGTCGGAAGAGAGAATCATCTTGAATGCACGCGTGACCATTTCCTTCGTCGCGCCGCCACCGACGTCGAGGAAGTTCGCCGGCTCGCCACCGTAGTGCTTGATGATGTCCATCGTAGACATCGCCAAACCGGCGCCGTTCACCAAGCAGCCAATGTTGCCGTCGAGGGATACGTAGGAAAGTCCAACTTCCTTGGCCTCCATCTCGACCGGATCTTCTTCGTCGGTGTCGACGAGTTCCGCCCATTCCTTATGACGAGGCTCAGCGTTGGAATCGAAGTTAATTTTTGCGTCGAGCGCGACAACTCCACCGTCACCGGTGATGACCATGGGGTTGATCTCGCAGAGCGCGCAGTCTTCCTTCACGAAGCATTCACCGAGCTTCATGAGAACAGACACGAACTGCTTGATTGTCTTCTTGGGCTCGGGAGTGCCTTCGCCCACGTTGAGCGCGTAGGCGACCTTCCGCGCCTGGTACGGCGTGAGGCCGAGGAGCGGGTCGATGTGCTCGGTGATGATCTTCTCAGGCGTCTTTGCGGCGACCTCTTCAATCTCCATGCCGCCTTCGGTTGACGCCATGAGAGCCACGCGACGGGCGTCACGGTCGACCACCATGCCGACGTACAGCTCGCGCTTAATGTCCTGGCCCTGCTCGATGTAGAGGCGATTGACTTTCTGACCTTCGGGGCCCGTCTGGTGCGTGACGAGCTGCATGCCGAAGATCTCGCCGGCCTTTTCCTTGGCAGCGTCGAGGCCCTTACAGACCTTCACACCTCCGCCGAGGCCGCGACCACCAGCGTGGATCTGAGCTTTAACAACGACAACCTCGTTCCCGGTGTCTTTGATGATCTTCTCCGCGGCCTTGCCAGCCTCTTCAACGGAGAAAGCAGGGATACCCTGTGAGATCGGGATCCCGTAACGGGCAAAAATCTGCTTGCCCTGATACTCGTGAATGTTCATGTTCGTTTTCCTTTGGTTTCTTTAAACCGACCAAAATGAAACGTGAGAGTGCTCTTCAATGAGAGGCTCCGAAGAGCACCGAGAAACTTTGGGGAGGGGGCCCCAGAGCGAAGCGCCTGGGGGAGGGGTCTTCCCAAGACCCCTCTTAAGAGAAGAAATCGGCGGGCCAATGAGCAGAGAGGGGGTATGTGGAGTGATTGTGCCCCCTCACTTTCTTGGGGGTCACAATCACGGAGCCCCTTGAGGCTCACTTGGGGGTGTTGTTGACAACGTCAACAACAGCCTTCACTGACTCCGCCGATTTCGCCAGCATGGCCTTCTCGTCGTCGTTGAGCTCGATCTCGACGACCTTCTCGACGCCGCCGGCTCCGATGATTGTCGGCACACCCATGAAGAAACCTTCGTAGCCGTACTCACCCTTGAGCAGAGCGGCAGCCGGAAGGAGGCGCTTCTCGTCGTTGAGGTAGGCTTCAGCCATGCTGATCGCGGAGGCTGCCGGTGCGTAGTACGCGCTGGTTCCCATGAGCTTGACGATCTCGCCGCCACCCTTGCGCGTGCGAGCGACGATGCCGTCCAGAGTTTCCTTGTCGATGAACTGAGTGATGGGCACACCAGAAACTGTGCAGTTGGAGAGGACGGGCACCATGTCGTCGCCGTGACCTCCCAACACCATGGCTCGGACGTCCTTCACGCTGCACTGAGCGGCGCGTGCGAGGAAAAGAGTGAAGCGAGCGCTATCGAGCACGCCAGCCATGCCAGCGACCTTAGCCGGGTCGAAGCCGGTGACCTTCTGGTACTCGTAGACCATCGCGTCGAGCGGGTTGCTGATGATGATGGAGAACGCGTTGGGGCAGTACTTTTTCGCGTTCTCTGCCACGTTGCGGATGATGGGTACGTTGATGCCGACCAGGTCATCGCGGCTTTGCCCGGGCTTGCGAGGGACGCCGGCGGTGATGATGAGAACGTCGGCTCCTTCCAGATCCTCCCAGTTGGCGCTGCCCGTGACGTTCGAGTCAGAACCACTTTGAGTGCTTGCTTGCTCCAAGTCGAGCGCCTTGCCTTTGGCGAAATCCTCTTTGACCGGAATGTCGAAGAGAACGACATCACTAAGCTGCTTGGTCATCGCGAGATTCGCGAGTTCGCCGCCGATGTTGCCTGCACCAATAAGACCAATTTTGTTGCGCTTCATTTTGATCGAATCCTTTTTTGGATGGGGGAGTTCAAGTCTCGCACTGAAAGACGATTCTCAGGTGGCCGGAGAGGCTCTCTGAGCTCCCAACTTGCCGCCAGCGGAGCCAGCCAAGTTGGAGTGATTGTCGGTGACCGTGGAGTCCCTTTCAGAGCTCCGCTCCGGGCGATGTACAGGCGTGAAACCGGTACTTTTTACCCGTATGGCCGCCTGAGCGAGTAGATCAGCCGAAGGTTAAAGACAACCAAATCGCGTCCAGCCGAACCCAGCCGCTTGAGCGTTCCGCCTGTTTCCAGGGCGTGTCGCCCCTGGCTGCCCACAAGCGCCACGAGAAAGGTACGAAAGAATCAGGATACGGAGGTCGCTTATTGGGTCTTGGGAGCTCGTTGGGTCGGGGCGACTCCTGAGGGAGCTTCCGCGCTGGCCATGAGAACGGCGAAGGGCCGAGTGCTGGGATTGCCTTCCAGCATGATTCGGATCGCCATCGTGAGAGGTACCGAAAGAAGCATGCCGACTGGTCCCCAGAGCCAACCCCAGAAGACCAAGGAAACGAACACAACGAGTGGACTGAGGTTCATCCGTTGACCCATGATCTTCGGTTCAACGAGGCTGCCAATCACCGTGTTGACTACGACGAAGACAATGGCAGTTCCCAAAGCTCCGGTGGGCCCGACTTGAAGAAGTGCCATGAGCACGGCAGGGACCGAAGCGATGATCGAGCCGATGTTCGGAATGAAGTTGAGCAAGAAAGCCAGGAGCCCCCAGAGCAACGCGAAATCGACGCCCATGAAGTTCAAAACCAATCCGATGATGAGTCCAGTTGCCAGGCTCGTCGAGGTTTTGATGACGACGTAGGCCTTGATTCTCCCGACCACGCGGATGCCGCGGCTGAGGTCCGCTTCTGGATCGGCAAGAGCATCGCGAATCTTGTCCGGTAGATCCAAAGCTTCAAAGAGGACGAAGATCGTCATGAAGAGGACGAGGAAGGTGTTCGAGAGCATGTCCGCGATCTCGGAAAGCGTGCTCCCGGCGAAACGCACCGCAGCGGCGGGCTGAACCATTTGTGTGAGGCTCTCCACCGTGAAGTGGAACCCCCATTGGTCCAGCTGTGCCGTGATGGCACTGATCATATCTCGCACACGCGCTTCGTAGGATGGGAGCTCCTGGATGAAAGCGTTGAGGCTGCCGATGACGACGCCCGCGACTCCTGCCAGCGCAAAAATCGTGATCAAAACCACGAGTGGCACACCGACTGTCGGTGGAACCTTTCGCTTCTTGAGGTAAAGCACCATGGGCGCGGTGAGCACTGCAAGAAAGGCACTCACTGTGAGGGGGATGAGAATCGGACGGGCGATCTTCAACGCCGCGATGACGATGACCAAAGAAGCGAGGGTCAGCAGCGCGTTGCTAGGAGTCGAATTTTGTTCGGCGTACCGCTTTCGCGTCGCTTTGGGGCCGAAGCCGAGGAGGGCTAGAGGGCCAAGACTGATGCGAGGTTCGCCGTCTTCGTCCTCCTCCTGTTCCGCGACCACGTCCGGTGGTGGAACCGTCTGGCGAGGTTCGCCAGGTGAGTTCTCTTCATCGTCGAGCTCTGCGCTCATCTCGTCTCCCGCTCCTCACCATCCGCAGTCAATCCAGGCCCGTCAAGTCCAAGCGTCGCCTCAGCCCTGAGAAGCCCAGAAGAGCGAGCGGGGTAGTCAATTGAATCGACGTTTGATTTCAGCTCTGAGGCTTGACGGGGTCCAGCTCGATGGGAGCCGCGTCTGCGGCTGGAGGGGTCGGGCTATGGGGTCTGGAATAGATCCCAAACTCAGCTGCTAAGACCTCCGCGACTTGTTGTCCTCGGGCGCTCACTGGTTGGTAGATGTCAGCGTCGGCTGAAGGGAGGATGGTCGAGAGCCGCTTGCTGGAAGGAGGGTCTTCGAGGCCTAGGAGTCCGTCCAGCGCAGTGGCGAGATCGCCCATCGTGGCGAAGCGAGCCTCAGGAGCCTTGCGAGTTGCCTTGTGAATGATTTGCTCCAACGTCACCGGGACCTCTTCGTTGAGCCAAGTGACGGGTGGCACGGGAGAAAAGAGCTGATGACGGAGGAGGTCGTTCTTCGAGTGAGCTTCGAAGGGCAGGTGGCCTGTCAGCATGCGAAAGAGCACAACGCCCAGCGCATAGCCGTCAGTTCGTGCATCAACTGGCTCGACCAAGATCTGCTCAGGAGCCATGTATTGCGCGGTTCCGAGAATGCTCGTTGAATTTTCGTCGTAGCGCTCGTCGGAGAGCCGGGCCATCCCGAAGTCGAGCACTTTGATCGATTCTGGAAAGCCGATCTCGCCCGTGAGGAACAGATTGTCTGGCTTGATGTCTCTGTGAACGATGCCTGCTTCGTGCACCGTCTCAAGGGCGCGCGCCGCATGACGGATCAGGTGAACAGCTTGCTCGACGCTCATCGACTCTTCGCGTTTGAGATAGTCGCCCAGGGTTTCTCCACGGAGGGCCTCCAGAGCAAGGAACGGTGGTTCCGATGCCGGCTCACCCACTTCGAGCACACGGACGACGCCAGGATGGTCCACCGCCGCGAGAGCCCGTGCCTCAAGCAAGAACCGCTCACGCAACTCTGGCGTCTGAGAGACTTCCGGCTTCATGCGCTTGATGACGACCAATCGATCTGTCTGACTGTCCCGCGCGAGGTAGACAACTGCGGTGCCCCCCTCACCGAGGAACCCTTCAACGGTGTAACGTTGGTCGACGATCACTCCGACGTGTGGCGTGGGGCGCAGCGAGAATCCTCGCAGAGACGGGCTCCGCTTAGGCTGCCGCTTCATGAGGGGCAGTGCCATGTTCTCGCGAGAACTCTCTGGGGCCGGGTAGTCGGGCATCTCCATCAACGATTGCGTCTAGCAGAGCTAGGAATTCTACCCAAGATTCTGCCAAGTTGGAGTCGCTATCACGACCCGCTAGGAATCTTGCAGCACTATTGCGGGCCCGCGGCTTTCCTGCTTGTTTTGGCCGGTCCCGGTGCTTGGATGTCCCGGCCTTGCGGCAGCACGGCCTGATCTGGGGCCGTGCCCGGGGTCAGAGACTGAAGGAAAGTCATGCGAAGAGTAGTTGTTACTGGAATTGGCGACGTAAGTCCTTGCGGACTCACTCTCTCCTCCTCTTGGGAGGCGATCTCTTCCGGTCGGACTGGGATTGGCGCGATTACGAAGTTCGATGCGAGCAACTACTCCGTGCGGATCGCCGGCGAGGTGAACGACTTCGAACCGACCGACTTCATCGAGAAGAAGAAGCTTAAAGAGGGTGACACGTTCATTCACTACGCGATCGCTGCCGCGGACGAAGCGATCAAGAGCTCCGGCTTCGAGCCCAACGATGAAGAGAAGGAAATGGTTGGAACCATCATTGGCGTCGGCCTCGGGGGGCTGCCCATGTTGGAGAAGATGGGGCGAACCCTGGAGACGAAGGGGCCGAAACGGATCTCGCCGTACTTCATCCCTGCGGTGATTTCGAATTTGGCTCCCGGCCAGCTCAGCATGCGCTACGGCTACAAAGGATCGAGTTTTACGACGACGAGCGCGTGTGCCTCTGGTGCGCACGCGCTGGGTGAGGCGACTCGTGCGATTCGTCTCGGAGAGTTGGACGCTTGTCTGACCGGCGGCGCGGAGGCTTGTGTCACCGGCCTCGGCATCGCTGGGTTTGCGCAGATGAGGGCTCTTTCGACGCGCAATGACGAGCCGGAGAAGGCGAGTCGACCGTGGGATGCGGAGCGCGATGGATTCGTCATGGGCGAGGGCGCGGCGATGCTCATTCTGGAGGAATATGAAGCGGCGAAAAGGCGTGGCGCTCCCATCCTCTGTGAAGTGGCTGGCTATGGGACGACAGCGGACGCCTATCATATGACTTCACCTTCGCCGGAGGGTGAGGGCGCACAACGTTCGATGAAGATGGCGTTGAAGAACGCAGGACTGTCCGCAGGAGACATCGGCTATGTCAACGCTCACGCAACTTCGACAGGGGTTGGCGACATCAATGAGGTCCTCGCCATGCGTGCTGTGTTTGGCGAGCATGCTCAATCAGGGCTCGCCGTGTCGAGCACCAAGTCAATGACAGGGCACCTGTTGGGAGCGGCTGGCGCGCTTGAATCGGTCCTCTCGATTCAAGCGTTGCGAACGGGGGTGGTTCCACCAACCCTCAACCTGGACAACCCGATCGAAGAAGCGGAAGGGTTGAACCTGGTCCCGAATCAAGCTCAGGAAACGTCGCTCAACGCGGTGATGAACAACTCCTTCGGCTTTGGCGGGACGAACGCTACCGTGATCTTCAAGAAGCTCTAGATCGTGTCATTCGGGCACCAATGAAACCGGTTTGATGCACCGCGTCGCCGGGTGCTTTAGAGTTCGTGAAACTGAAGCAAGCCAGTCTCCAGTTCTTGGGCTTCGGCCAAGAACGACTCTTCCACTTGGCGATAGTCGACGGGAACATTCAGTTTCGCGATGACGGAGTAGAATCCGAATTGTAGACGGTTCATCAAGGCGAGTTGCGGAGGAGGGGCGACAAAGCTCCCGTCTTTCGCGAGCATCGACTGTTTCATCGTCTTCGCTTCGGTGAAGAGTTCTGCAGCATATTCCGGCGTCAGTCGGAACGGTGAGCTAAGTAGCGGGGCGAAGCAACGGGTCGTGTATTGGCGAGTTGCCTCGCCAAACTCGCCTCCATGAGTCCCGAGCATTTCGCTGATCGCTCGATCAAAGGAGTCGGTTTCGCCTTGGAGAACTGCCAGATGAGCTTGCACCGCCGGTCGACGGATTTCATCCGAGATGGGCTGAACGCAGCCAAAGTCGAGAAATGTCACCGTGCCATCGTTGTGGAAAAGATAGTTCCCCGGATGCGGATCGGCGTTGAAAGCTCCGCCCACGAGATTGCCACGGAAAACGAAACGCCAAAGAGTTTCGGCGTAGGTTCGCCGAAGCTCCTCGGAGCAAACCGCAGCGTCGTCCAGGCTCGTCCCTTCAACCCATTCGGAGGTCAGGACGCGGATCGCCGAAAGTTCTTCTATGACACGAGGAATGCGGATCGTGGGATCGTTCTCGTGCAACTTTCGGAAGAGAGTCTGGTTCCTTGCTTCGATTCGATAGTCGAGTTCCTGACGGAATCGGAGGAGAACTTCGTCGAAGATTTTCCCGGCTTTGAGCCCCTTTGGACCAGCGAGGTTGATGACCCCTTCGAGCATCGAGACGTTCTTGAGATCGCTCTCGACGGCCTCTTGAATCCCGGCGTGCTGCACCTTCACCGCGACCGTTGTTCCATCTTGCAGAGTGGCGCGATGAACCTGGCCAATCGATGCACTGGCGATGGGGACTTCTTCGAAGGTGGCAAAGAGCTCTTCCGGGGGGTGACCGAGTTCTTCGAGAATCGTTTGGCGAACCTGCTCGGGTCGAGATGCCGGAGTGGCTTTTTGTAGCTTCACCAGCGCTTGTTCGTAGGCCTCGCGTTGCTCGGGAGGGACGAGACCGTCAACGTAACTCGCCGTTTGGCCGATTTTTGCCGCGAGGCCTCGCAGGTTCCCGAGAACTTCGGCCGACTTCTTTGCCGCTGCCTCAGTTCCGCGGGATGCTGCCCAGGAGGCTCCGGCTCGCGCTCCCACTTTCGCGAGATCAAAAGCTCGTCGAAAGCGTCCTGTAGGCAGATTCGTTTTCACTGGGCCTTTTCTTTTTGGGTTGCACCCCGTAGAGCGCGGCGCGAAAGCCGATGGTGAACTGGTTCATCGTCAGAGTCTGACTGAAGCCGTGTGTGTAGTTCACTGCGGGTCCGAAAGAGAAGTGCCAGAGGCGCCACGGTTCCCAGAATGCGTCGAAACTCAGCGTAGAAAGAGAACCACTTTCGGCGAGTGGAGCCTGGAAGTCTCGTTCCTCTGCGTCCACGAGGTTGATGATGCCGATGCCCCCGCTGAATCCGAGACCTAAGTTTTGGAACTCTCCACCTCGTGAAAAGAATGGATAGCCTTCGATGTGCGCGATCATCGCCCCGCCGGCACCAAAGACTTCGTCACTTTGAGCGCTCACCGAGATCACTCCGAGCCCGAGGGTCAACCAATCGCGAGGTGACCCGCCCAGCCATAGGGTCGTGAAGGTGGCGAGCGTGAGCCCCGTGCTTTGGCGTTGGGAGGGGTCGTTCAGCGCGTCAACGCTGAGTTCATAGCCGCGGTAGACTCCCCCTCCGAAACCGCTCGTGAGCCCCATCGCGAAACCGCCGCGGCGTGCTGTCTTGGGCGGCTGGTAGTTGATTGAGTCCGCGTCGAACGCTGGCTGGCTGCCTCGTGGTGCGGCGTTGGCTTCGTTTGGCCAAGCGACGATGGACAGCGCCCCAAAGACGATGGTGGACCAAGCCAGTGAGCCCGCACGCATGACTCTTGGCTAGCACGTTGACGCCCGAGCGAAAAACTCAATCCAAGAGGGCGGAGTCCAGCCCGAGAATCGTCGTCGCATCGGCCATCCGGGAGATCACGACGGCCCCCAACCGTTCCAGCGCTTCTCGGTGTTGCGCAGGGTTGTGCAGCTTGGGGTCGACGTAGCCAATGACTCGGGCGCCGCTTGCCGTGGCGCCTTGGACTCCCGGGAGGCTGTCCTCAATCACCCAGCTCTCTTCGATCGAGTGTCCCATCTGCCGAGCAGCGAACTGAAACAAGTCCGGAGCCGGCTTGCCTCGCGTGACTTGTGACGCGCTGAAGAGTCGATCCTCGAAGAAATGGTCGATGCCGGTGAACTGGAGGGAGTGCCGAATCTTCTCCGGGGTTCCGCTTGAAGCGACACAGAGATCCACGCCAACATCGGCCAGTTCCTTCAAGAGTTGCTCGACGCCTGGAACGGGCAGAAGACCAGATTCGAAGGCTTCCCGGGTCTTCTTCTCCAAGTTGGGAAGAAACTCTTCCGGGAATGGAGTCACTTGTCGTCGCAACTCCTTCAGAATATCGGCGAGGCTTCGTCCGCGAAAGTTCCGATCCGTTTCCTCCAAAGAGAGTTCCCAACCGATGTCATGGAGCGCTTCGGCCAGAACGCGTGCTGCGAGAGGCTCGGAATCGACCAGCACACCGTCGCAGTCAAAGATCACCAGTCCCGGAAGCATCCAGCCTGGCAGTTAGCAGTTTCACGGCTGAGTGACACGGTCCGAGGCGATGATTGACGCTCAGGGACTCTGGCGGTAGCAGCCTCCAGGTGAAAAGAGCTTTGACCCTAGCCTCGTTCGCAGGACTCACCTTCGCCTACTCGTGTGGTGCTGACCCGCTCGAGATTACCGAATCCGATGCGGTCATCACGATTCTGCCCGACGGGACGAGGTTCAGTGGTTATGAGACGTACTACTTGCCTGAGCGGGTGATCGATTTGTGTCTTCAGCCTGACACGGGAACCCCGACTTCGGACGCCATCGGTGGAGCAGCTGGTGGTCCAGCAATCGATGTCAACAATTGCTTCGTCACGGACCACACGAGCGACGGGGCGATCCTCGCGGCGCTCGAGGAGAACATGAACGGCCTGGGTTATCGGCGAGTCGACGAGTCTGATCGAGACGATGCCGATCTCGCGCTTCTTGTTGGTTTGGTGTCTCGAGGAAGCTGGTCGTTGAGCCGTCCGTATTGTTATCCGAACGACTACTATCCAGGTTGCGTTGCCCAGGAAAGCAATCCTCCGGTGGTGGTGCCGGTTCATTCTCTCGTCGTTCAGATGATTGATGTGGACGCGTCGAGCGAGGACAGCCTTTCCTCGGTGTGGACCGTGGGACTTCATCCGTTGCAAGAGATCTCCGCTGCTCTCGGGACCACGGCGGGTGGAGGCCCGTCCTCCGCCAAAACGGGTGCTTGGAATTCGGCGATCGATCAAGCCTTTCGGCAAACGCCCGTGCTCGGCGAAGGAGGAGAGTGATGAAAAACTTCCTCTACGCGCTTTCCGTGGGCAGTAGTCTCGCGGCACACCCAGCTTTCGCGCAGGAAACAGCTCCGCCGGCGCCGAAGCCAGAGCCTCCTGCAGCGCCTGCTGAGCAACCCGACGCTCCATCTCCGGCGGAGAGCGAGCCCACTCCTGAAAAGGAGCCGGCCCAACCTGCCGAAACGGAATCTCCGACGCAGCCTTCGACTGAAGCGAGCGAGGCGGAGGGGAGCCAAGCGATTGAAGGTGAGGAGGCGGCGCCTGCCGAGAGCGAGAGCGCCTCGCAAGGAGAAGGTGCCGCCGAGCCACCCGCCGAATCGACCTCCGAGCAGGCTGAGCCTTCGACTTCCGCGGAACCCCCGTCTCCGGAGAAAGAAGAAGCGCGTCCTCCTGAACTAACCCGCCACACCGCATCGGCGAATCAAGCAACTGAGATCCCTCAAGACGACTACGCGGGAGCGTCCGACCAAGAACTCGTGCCAGGAGAGGAAGAGCGAAAGAACTTGAGTCTCGGGATCGCGCTCGATCTGACGTGGCCTCTTGGTTCTGCTGCCAACTACATCGACAGTGCGAGTCTTCAAGGTCTATCTCTTGATCTGCGCTACTACGCTTGGGGGAACATTGGGATCGGTGTGGGAGTCGCCCTGGATTCCTTGTCGCAAAAAAACACGAGCACGGTCGTATGGGACAACGCCACGATCACGGGCACCCAAGTGCGTGAGCTTTCTTACACGCCCATCGTGGCGAAGGGTTACTATGCCTGGCGCGACAACGAGCGTTTCATTCCGTACCTAGCTGCGGGAGTTGGAGCAGCGCGTGCGGTGCGTCGGCTGATTGCTGGTTTCTCTTCGCTATCGGAAGACAGCTGGCACTTTGCTTTGGTTCCTGAGGCTGGGTTGCAGATCCCGGTCGGTCCCACGGTGCTGCTGACCAACGCTCGTTTGAACTACCTCCCGGCGTCGAGCGGGGTGGATGACCAAGTGTTTGCCAACGTCAGCTTTGGGCTCTCCATTCAATAAGCAGTCTCTCTATGGGATTTCATTGATGCTGGAAGTGGCCGAACGGTCAATTGGTGAGGAAACCAGCGTGAATCCACCTTGGATTGACTCGCTGGCCTAGTTCTCTGTTCTGAATGAGCGGTTAGGTGTAGCGTCGCCGCCGTGAGCACATTGAGGGAATGGGTAAGAGGTGTCGGAGCCTGTGGTCGTGGAGCCGTTCGAAATGTAACGGCGCTCGCGGTGGGTTGCGCTGCCTTTCTTTCAGCAGAGTCAGCGCTAGCGCAGGATAAGACTTTCCTGCTCGACCGGGCCCAACTTTCCGGAACCCCGGATGACGGCTTCATGGTCTATCGCCCCTACCAAGGGGAAGATACGCGTGTTTACGCCAATGCTGCGCTTGGGCTTGCACTCAATCCTCTGCGAGACGATCACTTCAACGAAGAGCTTCGTTTAGAGGGCGGCTCCCCGATCTCCGGTCAACTCCCCGTCTATCTCTCCGGAGGTGTGCAGCTCGAAGGGATCGTTGGGCTCAACCTCCACATTCCGTTCACCGTCTATCAATTCACCGGGCAGGAGCCGAGTGAAGTAGGCACCGTTGGGATCACCGACACCAACGTAACGATGAACGACATTCGTTTTGATGGGCGCATCAAGCTCTTCGAGTCCAACGACCGCAAGTTCCGTGCGGGCATGTTTGGGTCGTTCACGATCGCCACCGGTACGCAAACTGGCTTTGGTGGGGATCGGGACTCGACCGCAATGGCCGCTGCGAACGTGGAGTATGACTTCAAGGCATTCCTCCTTGCTGCCCACCTCGGGCCTCATTTTCGCCCGGATCGCTCCCTCGGGGATCCAGTCGGCAACGAGCCGGTCTCGAGGCTCTTTGTTGGGAGCGAGCTTCGCTACGCTGTCGGAGCCTACGTTCCGCTCCGCGACAATCGCATTCGCCTCGGTGCGGAAATCTGGGGCTCGACCGGTATCGTTCAATTGAACAACGAGAGCACATTTTTTGCTGGTCGAAACACGACGATCGAGTGGCTCGCTCAAGCTCGTTTCCTGATGAGTCAGGATAAGCGCACGTTTGCCAACCTGGGCGGCGGGACCCGCTTGTCGAGCGGCTATGGCTCAGCGGACATTCGTCTGCTTGCCTCGATTGGGCGTTGGTGGGGCTTCCAGGACGAAGAACCGCCCGCTCCACCACCAAAAGTCCACGTGGTTTCGCGTGCGGATCACCATGCACTCGACACGGATGGCGATGGCTATCCTGATGACATCGATGAGTGCCCCACGGTGAAGGAAGACGGCAAGAAGCCGAAGCCGACTGATGGCTGCCCAGCGCCGGCCGATGCTGATGGCGATGGGATCCCCGATGCCAAGGACAAGTGCCCGAACGATCCTGAGGATTTCGACAAGGTCCAGGACGAAGATGGGTGTCCTGAAGAGGATGCGGATAAAGACAAGGTGCCCGATATCAAGGACAAGTGTCCTCTTGAGCCTGGCCCGCCGAACAAGGACTTGGAGAAGAACGGTTGCCCGACGCTGACCAAGGTGAGCGCGGACGGCACCGTCGCTCTGCTGAAGCCGATTCAGTTCGCCTACAACGGCGACGTGATCAAGCCAGTCAGCTTCCCGATCCTCGATGAGGTGGCGACGCTCATGGCGGCTCGCGCCGACATGAAGATCGCGATCGAAGGTCACACGGACTCGAAGGGGTCTCATGACTACAACGTCCGTCTCAGCGACAAGCGTGCAGCCTCAGTTCGTCGCTACTTGATCAAGAAGGGGATCGCTGAGGGGCGTCTGACGTCGAAGGGTTATGGTCCAGACAGGCCGGTTGACACGAATGACACAGAAGAAGGTCGCGCGAAGAATCGTCGCGTGGACTTCGTCATCAAGTCAGGTGGCAGTGGCGTGAGCGGTGGATCCACCGGCGGCGACGACGACGTCTGGGGCGAATAACTCAGGACGAAGAAGCGAGTCGACTGGGCTGGGCGTTGAGCGCCTGGCCCCTGGTCGCTCCGAATGAGTTGAGGCCCCGCTCCCTCGGTTTGGCGATTCGCTTGGATCGCGCAGCAACTTCTTAGTTGCCAGCACCACCAGCGCCGCCTGCTCCGATCACGGCGCCTTCCTCCGACAGCTCTCGGATACAAAACTCGTAGTCGACTTCGTTGACGTTATGTCCAGGGACAAGGACGTACATGATGACGAAGTCGTCCGTCTCATGGTTGTAGTCTCTCCCTGACGCCGGATCCCAGCAGTGGGTGTTGAACTGGTCCCACGGGATCACACCTGACTCCCCGGGAACATCGACGCACCAGCGATCGTCGCCGTCAGTGTCTCCATCTTCACCATGGATCTGGATGCGCAACAGGGAGTCTCCCGGATTCGAGATGTCGTAGCGAATGCCAGTTCCGGTGGGGAGGAGTGCTGCACCAGCTATTCCGTCCCTGTCTTCGTTGACGCGGAAGCCGACCCCCACAAGGCTGCCCCAATTCGGGTCTGCTGGGAGGGTTCCGATCGTACAGACGGCATCTCCAGGCTGAACCGCGCCATAGCCACTCGGGTGGAGGGACGTGCCCTCGGTGCCCCAGTTGAAGATGTAGCCGCCCCAATTCCCCGTCGTTGCGTAAGCTCCTTCGACCCAGAAGTCTCCTGTGACTCCAGGGTTGTCGATCGTGAAACGTCGGAACTGGGATGTCATCGCCGTCTCCGTCGCCATCGCCATCGCCGTCTCCGTCGCCTGGCGGAACGACTGGGTCGCAGAAGGGCTCGCAGTTGTCGTTGTCCCCGCCCATTCCCGTATCTCCGTCCCCGTCTTCTGGCGTTGGGTTTTCATCCGAATTGCACGCAGCGAAGGGGAGCAATGTCAGGGAGACGAATGCGGCGGCGGGAGCAAGCTTCATGGAAGATCCTCTAACACCGCCATGGTGGAGAAGCGGTTCTCAGAACGGCTTTGCAACTCTCGAAACTGCAACCAGTTGGTTGTGTTAATCTTTCCGGTCGATGAAAGTTCTTTTTCGCGCGCTTTGCTCTTCTTTGGTGGCTTTCTTCGTGGCCTCTTCTGCGCAGGCCGATCAATTCACTTTGATGGACGTCACGTTCTCGTTCACCAAGGAGCAGGCAGACGCGTCGAAACCGAGCCCGTCGCGCTAAGTACGATGAGTCGCTCGTCCCCGAACTGAAGTCGCTGTCCAGTGGGCGCCCAGCGAAACCCGACGCAATTCGGAACTCTGGTGGATGTTCTGTACACGGAGGAGTCGTTCGTCGACTGGGTTGCTCAGCCTCCTCTTCCTCGGAGAGCTCGGTGTAAGCGTTGCGCGACATGCTCAGTTTGCCAGGGCGGACACCTGGCGATAGCTTGAGGGCAATGTCGCCTTTGGCTCCAGGCATCCTGATCGCCGCACCACCGCTCGAAGATCCGAACTTTGATCGTTCGGTGGTGCTGCTCGCGTCGCATGATGATTCGGGTGCCTTTGGTTGGGTGATCAATGGGGAGTCGCTCCTTTCGCTCGAAGAGCTCCTGGAGCAAGCGGACATTGAGCGCGATCGCTCGAACCCGCCCCAAGCTTGTCTGCGCGATAGCGTGCGTAAAGGGGGCCCGGTCGCGACGGAACAAGTCTGGTTGGTTTATCCGACGGGACAACAAATGCCGGAAGTGGAGGGGCAGATGGAAGTCGCTCCGGGCATCAGCGCCACGGCGTCTCGCGAATTTCTTGAAAAGTTGGCGAGCGGATTCGAAGTTCCCGGGTTACGTGCCTACGCGGGCTACGCTGGGTGGGCCGGAGGGCAGTTGGAAGGTGAAATTCAAGCTGGCGCTTGGCTTCCGGGCGCCGTCGAGAGTGATCTTCTCTTCGAGACTCCCACGGAGCGGATTTGGCAACGCGCTTACGAAAAACAGGGCACGACCCCGATTGCCTTCACAACACGTGTCGTAGGTTCTGCGTGAACTTCAGACGTTTGGCTGCCTGCTTGATTGGTGGGAGCTCCCTCCTTTCCGTCACGGGATCAGATGACGGGATGCAGGTTCATCAGGCACGTGCAGCTTCTTGCCCCAGCGAAATGGCTCGCGTTGGCCGAAGGTGCATCGATCGCTGGGAGGTGCACACGGTCGATGTCAAAAGCAAGAAGCGCTTGTCGCCGTTCTATCCACCGGAACCGCGTTTGTTGAAGAAGGTGTATGCGTTTTGGTCGACGGAAGCGGGGCGTACGGGGAATGAACGAGCCCGGCGGTTGCCTCTTCCCCCGGTGCCTGAGCATCAAAAAGGGCAGTTTGCTCCTCGAGCCGTGTCGGCACCGGGGGTCCTCCCTCAAGGGTACATGACTTACTATTCCGCTAAGAAAGCTTGCGAGAATGCAGGGAAGCGTCTTTGCAGTGAAGAGGAATGGGTCCGCGCGTGTCGTGGGAGCCGCGGCGCCAAGCATCCGTACGGGAGCAACTTCAGGTCGGGAGCGTGCAACGTCTTCCGGCAAATCCATCCGGCTTTCGAGTTGCATGGCAACTCATCGTTAGGTCACCTCGACCCGCGCCTTCACCTGGTTGTCGAGGAGGGGAAGCGTCCGCTGCTTCTGGAGACTGGAGTTAAACCGAGCTGCGTTTCCTCTTTGAGCGAAGGACAGGTGTTCGACATGGTCGGCAACCTGGATGAGTGGATCGACGATCCGAAGGGGACGTTTGTCGGTGGCTTTTTCAGTCGCCAGACTCGTGAAGGTTGTGAAGCGAAGATTGAAGGGCACGCGGCGGCCTACACGGACTACTCCCTCGGCACCCGCTGCTGCAAAAGCCTCTAGGGAGTCAGTTTGGGGCCTGGTTCGTTCACGCTCAACTTAGAGCCGATCCTAAAAACACTGGGTCATCTGGAACAAGATCACCGCAGAAGCGAATTGGAGAAGTGCGAGGTG
>WURV02004808.1:7768-24245 GCA_011762755.2 Epimenia babai
AACTGAGTCTGGGCTAACAGATGACACTCATTTATTCATCCCGCTGGACCAAGCAGCAAGTGAAACAACATACTACATACATCGCGCACTCTGTAGGTTAGGTCCAAGATAGTTGATTACTTAAGATGAGATGAAATCGCGAGAAACTGAAAGAGGGCCATCCAGAGAGCATGGTTGTGAAACGCAGAAATTCAGAGGGGAGAAGCCCATGGCGGTTTTTAGGTGCTTTTTATCCCAAAAATGCTCGGTAGTACACTGGTTAGACCGGGGAAAGAACAGGCTCTTCTGGATTCAGTTCCACCGTTCCAACCACTAAATTAATTGCACCCAAAAATTATTATAAAATCGTAAAAAAGTTATCACCTAATTCTGGATCACTAGAGATCGGCACATCATTCGCTGAAATAACCCCGGGGGTGTCCACTTCCTCCACGGACTCACTCAAATCTATGAGGATCCCTTCTGAAATCAACAAAAATTGATTTATAATCAGTGGTCCATTGAACAAATGATGGGAAAAAAATAAAGGGATACCATCTCAAAAGATAACCCTCCTAAAGTGATGATACCATCATAAAAAGATAACCCTCTTAAGCAATACCATCTTAAAATGGAACCCTCTAAAAAGACCTCTTTTTAAAGCGATACCCTTGAGAAGATACGATCTAAAAGCAATACCCTCTTGATGTAATGCTATCTAAATTCTGTAATTTTTAAAGCAATACTCTCTTGAGCTATACCCCTTAAAGCGTGTTTTTAACAGGCACTCTTTCTATCTTTCTAGCAAAAAAGTCACAAGTGATTAATTACTTAAAAAAAAACAGTATATTTTCACCCGTACATCACTAAACATAACGGCGATGATGAATTCATGAAATTTGTAGGTATACGAGTGAAGTGTAGCAATCATATAGGTCCCCACATGCTCTCTGTATCCTCTGACAGGTGCTATGACATCACATCATGTCACAGCAATTTCAAAATTAATCATATATATAGATATGTCAAACGTTTCAAGTAGTTCTCCATATGTTGCATTCGGAAAATAGGGAGTATGAGACATTATTATTTAATTAATAATCCAATTAATAATCCAAAGTACAATTCATAGATAGCAAAAACATTTATTAAATAACCTGTATAGATACGGTGCAATAAAATCATGAAAACTAAATATAAGGAGCATAAAGCTATACAAGACAGCGATAGTAAAAAATGAGTTTTGATACCTTATCAAATGATTCAAACACCTTATTCTGGTGTTTTAAACAAATCACATAAAGAGAAGATGAGGGTTTTCGTAAATGTTTTGATGCAAACATTCGTTACGTCTTACCTACAGCCATGTTGCGTACTTTGATTACATCGCAGGCGACACACACTCAGTTTAGACTATAATTAATTCCCCTGTATGTTAAGGAAACAAGGCGTAGTAATCCTGCAATCTTGGTACTTCATACTTGATTATTGACTCTTGACCTGAAATTACATAAAAACATTATTCAGAATTCACACCTAGGGAACATTTAATTACAGAGATAAAGGTACAATTTCTCAATTTCTGATATCTTGCATGATCATTTGATGAATATATAGATAATAAAGATGAAAACAATATATTTAATAGCGTGAACCAAAGTAGACCAAATATTACAAGTGGTATTCCGCAGGGTTTGATATTAGGTTCCTCATTATTTATGATTTATGTAAACAATGTATGAAACGCCTGAAAATATGAAAATGTTTATTTGCTGATGAAACAAATTTATTATATATTAGAAATTTATGTAAGGAAATGATTGATATAGATAGCAATGAGTTGTTTAAATTAGGTAAATGGTTCCAGTAAAATAAACAGTCATAAAATGTAAGCAAAATGAACTAAGTAATACTTGGGTGGAAAAAGCGTAAATATAATTTAAGAGATAATGGCAATAGCTTTTATGTAGTAACTAATTTTACTGCTCACAACCTTTCCCATAAACGCTATGCCCATCAGCTGATCTCATATATAAAAGGTATTGCCCTTATCTCTTAAGCTACTTTATTAGACTAACACAGCTTCTGACCCCTATCCTTACGATGTAAATATAGAAGAGATCAATGTTATAAAGTATTTAGGAGTGTTAACATATGAGAAATTATTTTAGAAACAACATTTTCACTACATAGAAACTAAAATTGCTAAAGACATATCTATTATATGTTGTTGTAAATAAGCATTGCCTTATAAAAATTCGTTAAATGTTGTACTCTTATTTATTCTTCTTTATTTTACTGATGTGGAATTTTGGGAAATACCTATAAAACTTTGCATTTGCGAACAAAACTATATTACATGTCAACCCAATGCATTACCATGATCACACAAATAAATACTTTTTAAAAATGCTTTGTCTAGAATTGAATGATATTGAATATTAATATTAAAAATTACTTTGTAAAAAATTTCAACTATGATTATAATTTAGGAACTCTTGACAATTTTTGGCTAAAATCTGTCAAAACTACGCCAAAAGAAAATTTCTGCATTTTTATAAGTGGAATTGAATGATGGGACAAAATAGACTGAAATATTGGATACTATTGTAAATTAGAGTTTTCAACCAAAACTAAAGAATGTCATAATAACTGTTACCTGTAAGCTTTTACCAATAACTCTAGTGGGGTAATATTGATAGGTGGTAGAGGAAAGAGGTAGGGGTATGCGCAGAGGTATGAGAAAAGGGGAAGAAGGAAAATCCGCCATATGCTGAGGTGGGACCAGGGTGAGGTGTGGTTTAAATGTTTACGTTAGTTGATATTAGGTCAAGTGAATAGGAGATGGCGTTTGAGCAGAAGTTTGAATGAGTATGAATAATATGCATTCTGTAAGTTAGTTGGAAGGTCGTAAAATATGCGAGGGCCCAAATAATGCAGGGTGCACTGGCCAACAGATTTGTTGGTGCGTGGAATAACTGAAAGAGGTTGGTATCTTAGGTTGTATTGTAGTTGAGGAACATCTGTCCTGAAGTGTTGATGCACGAATGGTAAGATATTATTTCTCAGTGTGTAATATTCACAAAGAATAAAGTCATTTTTGTGGGGTGAATGTGAAAGGAATGGCAAGTGGTTGCAGAAAAAGATGGAGTTCATGGTGGTGCCTGGCAGATGATTTGCTGGCACCGATTTTTGGAGAGTTTCAAAAGACTTTCATAATTTTCTTAAACATCAAATAAGACTGGTGAAGCATATTCGATGATAGGTCGGATGAGTCCTGTATTATATAATAAGCTATTCTGCTTCCTTGTATCTGATGTGTTTAGTAACTCTGGGGTTGTAATGAAATATAATCTATTTTTTCACAACACTCTTACTGTGTTATGAACTCCTATTGTTTAGAAACTCGGTCGTATTGTAATCCACTATTGTTTAGTGTTTCAGCTTGTGAATTTAACAATGCTATTTTACTATCAAATTAATCTCACTTTAAAATCCCAGCTATCATTAGGTTGGGTCGCATATTCACACTTCTTAGTAATCTTTTGAAATAAAACAAACCAATGTCCTTTTTTCTTGTGTATAAAGTTCATGTATAGGGTTACTACTAGTGGTCATTTTTGTACATTTAAATTTTGTTTATTATATACGTGGTTTCTTATTGAATAAAACAATACTAAATAAATTATGATCACGAATCTCAATGTATAGTATACACATTTGATATTCTTGTAATTCACAGGCTGTATAATTTATGACGAAATCATATAAATAATATAGCATGCTAGTATTGTTACATCATTAATAACATTTTCAAGTGCGAGTGATAATTATTCATTATTCTAAGGAGTAATAGAAAGACAACATATATTAGTAGTAGTATAAGTGAAGTAACTTAGTAAGTGAAATTATCACTATGAAATTAATGTAGCATTTTGTCTGTAATAATAATTAGTAAGTGCAATAAATAACGGTATGACACCATCCAGTTGTGATGCTTGATAGTAGTCAACATAACGTATACCGTACACCAATAATATGTTTAGAACAAAATGAAAACTGAATCGTAGCAAGGGACTATATACGGGTAGCAATTATTAGTGTGAATTGAGAATAGGAAATATGATTTGTGAGATTTATTAAAGCAACTATTTTCCTGAGCCAGATGTAAAATATTATTGATATTAATATAAGGGTAAGACCGGCAAATGCTAGTTAATCGGAATGGATTCGCCTAGGAGCAGCGGGTGTTGCGGAGCTAGTATTATCGCACTAAAACCTTACATTAATAACTGAAAAAATTAAATATCAAATATTAAATATGTGCAAGTGCTATAAAACAAGGATTTTAGACTCGACGAAGGGTAATGTAAAATCTAAAGTGTAATACATAGTTACTATGATAGTAATAGTATATTAATTTGAATTTGCCACTATGAAATATTACTGGGCGGATGTTGGACGGAGAAGACACCAGTCGGTTCGCCCCCGTTAGCGGAAAGTACATTGACTAGTCGAAGAAGGATCTCTAGGTAAAATGGACCGTCACGGTATGCGTATAAACGTTGAAAAAAAAACAAACTAAGGATGGCGTTTACGTTTTTAAACAAGACTGTTAGAACAAAAGTGACGATGTCGTACGATTGGGTAGAGGAGTAATGTACGTTTGTTGTATCTCTTTGAGTTCGTTCCTCGGTGTCTGGAACCTGGCAAGGGTGGACTTCTTGTATCTGATGTTAAGTTGTCAGGTAAGGTATACATAAAACCTATACCTTTGATGGGACTCGAACCCACGACCTACAGATAACCGGTCTGGTGCTCTAACAACTGAGAAAAAATGGGTTTTCTGTGCATTCCTTTCAAGCTATTTGAAGAACCACGCTGGCTACCTTATTAACATCACGTTACCGTGGAAAACACCGCAACAATCTGCCAATCAATTTACATCATGCTTTTACAGATATCTGCGAATATCGCTGACATGATATACAGACTTTAAATATCACTGGTTCTTAAAAATTGTGTCTTATACCATTCTCTTTGTAGTTCGCAAATACCAACTTTTTTGTTCAGTTGGTAGAACACCAGACGGATTTTCTGAAGGTCGTGGGTTCAAGTCCAGTCAGAGGTACGGTATATGTTTTTTCCTTGCATTCCTTCCCAGCTATTTAGATAACCACGTTGGCTACCCCATTAACATTATCATTATTATCGTTATCATTAGGTTATTGTTGCTGTAATTATTGTAAGTGGAAAACACGTTGAGCTGCATATATTACGCATAACAGTGATAGCTCGACGCAAAAGGGTTGGCGAACAGATATTTTGTGGCGGCCTGCATGCCCACCTTTTATTGTATCTATTCATTGCTTTATAATATTCTATACAACTCCACCACCACGTTGTTTTCTCGACCAATCGCGCTATCATTAGATACCAAATGCATATTTCCTACGATTAATTTGTCAGCAATCTAGTTCCACCAACTCATGCCTAATCATTTAGTAAAAATTCCCGCAGTTTGCGTGTCGATCAATTTCATCCCACAAGGCCGACGATGGATATTACACATAGGCGAAAGCTCGTTTAAGAATAAAATTCATTAGTCTCACAATGTGTTACCCTAATATTTTGCACTTGTTAAGACTAACACGGCTTCCCATACTATACAGTTGTTATTATTGTTGTTGCTGTGAAGGAAACCCATCTCTAAAATAGGGAGACAATTCCATCATTTACGGGTGTTATGCTAGTGTCGGTGATATTGTATCTGCGCTGAATAGCTGTCATAAATATTCATTGTAGACCTTATCTGAAATCATTTATTTTGTCATATATGTAGTCTTGTGTTTAATCATTACATCTTAAGCTGTTGACTCAATTATGATATGTATAATTTAGCGGATACTCCTTGAATTATAAATTGTTGCTATTACTCTTTTAGGCTGGCTTTACGTCTAAAGATGACATGTACCTATATCGATGTTAACGTCGCTACGGATACCACCCTCAGACTGCCCAACTAGATTTTCCCCCGGATCGGACTTATCTTGAAAAAATATTTGGGGTCTTGACCTGGAACGGACTGAACTGTGTTTGTCGATAATTTCGAATATACCGAAACACAGTAAATATTCACAAAACTATGATTCTTTGGGTAACCCCGTAATGATTTAGTATGAAACGTCGAGAATATACGCCGATAGTAACAAATAGTCAGAACCCACAAATAATAACTAATAATAGAAGTTAGAGAAGCGTCGATCCGTAAGTACTAGAAGAGAGCACATTAAACAGAGGGTCGAAAATCAGCGGATGTGAAAACGAAGCAGAATCGCGAGTTGTTTCACTAATTAGATTATTTGCCGCTTATCGCCCATATTTACAAGTTTATCAATACTCGGGCAGGCGAAAGTGATCTTAGTAACACCACTTTCTGATACGACTTTGAGCTTTCCTCATCGCCGCTCTCTTTGGACGATGAGTAGCTTCTGGGGACAAATCTATAAGAATGCTTGAAACGAGGGGGATTCATTATTTTGAGTCTCCCTTTGAGAATGAGAGTAAACATGAGACCATAAGCAGTGATGTGTACCATACGGTGCTTTTTTCTGCGTTTATTCAGGGAATATCTGCCACAGTGGCTACTCTAATTACCATAGAATAACAGAGGATAAAACGCGACTTAAACAAATCGTTTTTTATTACACTCCACTCGTTATAATGCTCATTATGGAGTCCAAACTACACAGTTTCAATACACGTTAGCATGGAAGGTTGTTGTGTAACAGTTATCCTCGAAATGCCTACGTTGACTGGAGACAATGGATGATACAACTGCGACCCCGCTACTGAAGTACAAAGTGTTCACCGATCACGTCATCTCGGTGTCCGATAAACGGTTCAACAAGCACGATTGCATAACACACGCACATCGCCCGCCTGGCATACAGCCAACCTTTAACGCAAATCGCGGGTCAGACATTGTAAATTTTTGCGAAGTTTCGCATGTTACTTGTACTTGTATTAAAGGAAATTTGAATTTGCGAAATATTTTAAAATTTGAGTTTTCAGCTCGATCATTGTTGCACAAGGATGAGGTCACGTGTCCGCACAATGACATGGTGTAATGGGTTGGGACGAAGGCTGTCAATATGTTAATATAGCAAATTTATCAAATCAAATCTCCATGTTTATTTATCTCCATGCCCTATTTCTGTTATCACAATAATCTCGCTGACATCGTATTTCTCAAAAATCCCGCAATCATATCACTGACATCGTATTTTTTTAAATTCCCGAGCAAAGTGCGCAGGTATATTATAATAATTCACCATTTATATATTCGTATTATATATACCCTTTTCGCTCTCGTACATAGAAATGTAATCACTACGGCAAGTATGTGTAGTGTAGCCTAGTATAATTTCTGACTGGCAGCTGAAGAAATAACCTTCGACATAACATTTCCTTTCCGCCACATTTCTTTTTGTTTTATAGACATTTGATTGTCACAGAAGAAGAACATCATAAACTCGTTGAGATGTGTTATTCGATAATGAAACATTGAAAGGGGCAAATTTCATACAGTTTTGGTTTAACCAAAATGGTCGCCAAATTTAGCCAATAATTTTGGTTTAACCAAAGCTGAATAGCAGACGATTATTTCAAGGAGCAGAACACTAAAATTACCTCCATCATAGAGATAAAAATAAAATAGAAATAAATTTTAGTGGATGGAGAAATGGTGTCATCGCGTCTGTCCGTTTTACTAGTAACGTGAGAAAATAATATTTTGTTCATTGTGATGTTGATGGGCGTAGCCAATGTGGTTCTCTAAATGGCTGGAAAGAAATGCATCGAAAAAAACCCATCCTTCTCAGAGGTATAGGTTCCTTCTGTGCATTTCTTTCCGTTTGTTCAGTGACTTTCAGACTTCTATGTTTAGTTTAATGTTATAATGTGATATGAAGAAGGGTATGCTAATATAATTAAATCAAATTACAAAAATTCTATTTCACCTAAGGTCTTTGCCACACCTTATACATATACATACATACATATATAGCCTACATCATTGATGGCGCAACATTGATTGATTATTGAGGTGAATTATTTTACACGCGGTCATTTTCCGGCACGCCGGTCATGTCTCATCGGTCAGGGGCGGTTATCTAGTCAGACCACAACCGATGTGTCCACAACATTTAACACGCCCCCAAATCTGCGGTTTGTATAATAAAGATTCTCAGCGATGCACGAACGTAGTCTATCGATGCCCTAAAGTGGCCTAGTAAATAATTAGTGGATTTCCAAGCAGTACATTATAGTAGTCTGGAGATACGCTAGAGTGGCGTGGTGATACACTATAGTAGTCTGGAGATACGTTAGAGTGGTCTGGCGATACACTAGAGTGGTCTGGAGATACGCTAGAGTGTCTGGAGATACACTAGAGTGGCCAGGTTATACACCAGAGTGGTCGAGCGATGCACTATGATTAGTGATGCAATAGGGTGCCTTAGTGAGACATTATAGTGAGCGAGTGATCCACTAACGTGACCCTACTAATCTATTAGCCCGTCTAGAAAATGGACATGGGGGCGGGGGGTAGCTGCCTTTGGTTATGGTTGAGTAGTAAATGTTAGTTGCGCGCGTGCAATAATAGATTCTTATACCCTTAAGAAATATTATATGAACCCAACTCAAGACGAATCTTTCTCACAATTCCCGTACGAAAATATAGCTCATTTCTTGTCGCGGAAGGCGTCGAAAAAGTCTTGCAACTTCTCGCATGAGAGGCCCCGCTTCTAACCACTGTACCAGTGGCTCCGACTAAACTGTAGCGTAGATTCAATACGGCTTCAGACACCATTATGGGACATACGTTTGGACTTAACCTGAAAATAGAAGATATTTTGCATACCAGGACATACGTATCGACCGAATTTTCAGCCGTTTGTGGCGAATGTTAATGACAAAACTCGCAATAAATTCAGTAGAAGTCGGCGGTTAAGTGGTTTACAGATAACAGGAGAGAAGAGGACACATATATCTCCTTACATAATATGTAGTGTCTTAATGTCAGCGTGAATACCTCATTCACCAGTTTAACAATTTTGTTCTTTTAGTGTGTTTACAATGTTTGCACTCATGCAGCAGAAAGAATAGATATAGTAACTTGAGTAGGTATAAACAAGCGACAATAACTATGGCATCTTTAAGTTGTGTCAGAGCTTAGATTTATAGTTACATAAAATTTTATTATAGCCGATACCGTTGTCTATCTATATCACCTAAAATCGATGGTTGCATTAAATTTTATCATATGTTATTCTTTTCATATTACTACTTCCTTATTTACAAAAAACCTTTCATTCCATACGATGTTTGATTAAGTTTGTAAGGCGATCGCTGGCACTCGTGATAATCTTTTATCACAACACACAGTACTTGAATGATATACAATCTATAATGAGTCTTTATTGACACAATCTTACACAGAGCGTTTGCAAGCACGACACGACTACATTAAGCCATCATATTTCAACAATCAGAATAAAAGAGACTAGGGAGACAGAACACCGCAATAGCTGCATATGTTTGCAGATTACTAAATGAAATGAAATATGAAATGAAATATATTTGATTAGAGTGTACTTTGTGGCTGAGCTGTCAAACACACTTTATATCTGTAAACACTGTAAATAGCGCATGCATCTCGTGTTTTCGTTTGTCTACTTATTTGTTAACATTATCTACGATCGTGTACAGTACAATAGAAATATATTTCAGTACAATACGTGCAGTAAAATATTTTGTGAAGCTATTTTGTGTAATAACAGTAATAAGGATTGCCTACAGAAATAACAAAAATATATAGTTGGCTAGCGGAGAAAATAATTTCGTCCAATGTAGGTCTCCTTCAAGCAGATCAAGCAACTGGTGAAGAAATTTGCCACTTGTAAAGTGACCGGCGATATAGATAGACGTCTGACTCGCATCTCTGGTGATCTAGATTGTCGCTATTTATGTCATTTCGACCTATATCATTTGCGTCGTGTATTTTGTGTGCGGAAAAGTGGGGAATTCCCCGTCGGTATTGAAGCAATGTGTTCTGTTGTGTGGTTTGGGGCAAGCTTGCTTCAGTTCACGGGTTGTAAACTCTCCTGCGCCGTTTACCAAGTCCTCTATTACCTTCATTCTGCCATTCGTCTCCACTCTTCATGGATCTCTTGTATTGTATCAACGCTTAATAACATTGGTCTATCTTATACGTGGCTTGAACAAAAAACTTCCGTACAATGTCTCTTGTCTGCGTTCTCATATAAAGTGTTTACGGCGTGATCAATACGTCCAATAATGGACTTCTGCCATCATGGAATCTCCTGCCTGTACCACATATCGTTTATTTGAAGAATCTTTTAGGTTAGAGGAAAATCTGCTAAACTTACAACCTGTCAGTCGCATATCTATGTGCGGCTTCAGAGTAACTCCCTATTCAAATTGGTCGCTAGGTAAGAATCCCGCATCACCAGAGATCTTGCCTACTGTAAAGTAGGTAAGTAGTATTGTAAAGGAGTTAAACTCGAGAACCTGTCAAAATTTTGTCGTATAAAAATAAAGTGTTTTAGTTCTCAATAGACCACACCCTCGATGTATATCTGTCATATTTTGGCATTTTCACGGCGTCGTGTGATATGTGTATTATGTCGAATATCAATTTCTTTTGAGAAATTGATTTTACATGATACGATGTATTTTGTACTATACAAGCTGTATAAGTATTGTTTGTCATCACCAGGCATAGCCATGCCGGATCTGTACCCCATCGAAGTATTAGTCTCTACTTTGTATTTGTAGCTGTTGTTTATAATTATTATTTTCATTGTTTGTTTTTATATATTTCGTATACCCGGTAGGGTTAATCGAATGAATTGAAATTGAAGATTCATCTTTGGCGACCTATTATAGTGCTCTATGTCGTTGTTACTTACAACATTGCACATAATAATGTCATTGCTGACATCACTGCTGACCTATGTTATTGCGACCTGAATTATCTGTGACTTACAATATTAACGACCCACATACTTGACAAACGAAATTATGCCAAATCCTTTCAGTGGAAGGCCACTCTTCAATTTAAATTTATATTTTAGGTATTTTTCAGCAATAATTACATAAATGCATACTGGAGGGAAAACGCACACAAATGGAACCTATAACCCTGATTGGACAGGTAGAATTGTTTACGTCCATTTCTCTCCGGTTATTTATAGAAACGTAATAGCTACCTCCACCCCTTACCGAGACAAACGCAAACCTCATATTATGCCGAGTGGACCTAGCACCACCACCCCTCACTCTCTACTCATTTCATATTTTCATGGCCGCCCCGACCCCCACAGGCACCTTGTGCCAGATCTTCACCCAGATCACGGATTATCTCGAAAACCTATCTTTGTTTGAACCGTATCAGTCTGCCTACCGCACTCGTCATAGCACTGAATCTGCACTTTTGCTCGTTGCTTCAGATATACATGCAAACATTGACCAACCGGCCACATCCGTTGTTCTCGTCTTGCCTGATCTGAGTGCGGCCTTCGACACTGTCGACCATAGCATATTGCTACGCCGCCTTCAATGGCGCTTTGGTATCGAAGGCCAGGTTGAGTGGCTGAAGTCGTACCTTTCAGGGAGGCATCAGACTCGTGGGGGACCATCATCCTGCTCCTAGATCTCCTGACTGTGGCATTCCGCAGGGTTCTCTTCTTGGCCCACTTCTTTTACGCTACATCTTTCTCTATTAGGTGATCTACTTCATCAGCATAATCTTTATTTCCATTTTCATGTGGATGATTGTCAGGTATACGTTCCCTTCGACAACAGCGCTGATGCCTCTGTGGTCAGTATTCGTCTCTCTGACTGCTTGCGCCATGTCAAAGCATGGATGTCACAAAATCTTCTCAAGTTGAATGATGATGAAAGAGAAGTGGTGGTTATTTCGTGCAAGCAGTCAAACCCACAGTTCTCGGTCTCACTCCCTCTAGGCTCCAAATCTCTGTTTGTGTTTGATTTAGCCAGAAATTTGGGTGGCATCTTTGACAAGAATCTTTCTTTTTCTGATTATGTTAATTCTCTATGTCGCTCATGTTACATCCAACTGCGCTACATCGGACGCATCAGACTGTACATTCCGCATGATACTGCTGTATCTATTGTCATTGATTCTTTCTTGTTTGGGATTATTGTAACTCTCTTTTGGTTGGCGCCCCTTTCTATCTTATTCACCGATTACAGTTTGTCCAGAACAGTGCAGCTCGTGTAATCTACCAGCAATCAAAATCTTCTCGTATTACACATTGACTGGTAGATCTACACTGGCTGCCTCTGTCGCAGATGATCATTTACAAGGTGCTGACGTTTGTTCACAAAGCTATGCACTGCTATGGCCCTGCGTCTATCAATGACATGATTTCTGGTTATGTGCCCTGTCGCTCTCTGCAGTCTGCCTCCCAGTGTCTGTGACAATTGACAACTGTCATCTAGTCACTACCCGAAAGCGCTGCTTTCGCTTTGCCGGGCCCGCTCTATGGAATGCTTTGCCCCTCGAAATGAGAAGCATAGTCTCCATTAACATGTTTAAAACTATGCATCAGTCATATCTTTTCACACAATATAAATTGTAACTGTAACAACTTCATTTTTCTAATATTCGTTGCTATTTTCACACCACCGTGGACCACCCTGTGAGCATACATGGAGTGGTGGGTATATAAATGCCTAATATTTATATATTTATAGTCTGCTCAGCCACTGTATCAATTTTCAGCTGCTATCTGCTACAAGCGATGAATAAATTATACTGTTGCCATATCAACATGCCATTGTATTAATTAGAATGTAGTATACCAATGTGGGAGGTTCAGCAAATTTATACACCTGGGAATACAAGGTTTAGCTACAGAGGAATATTTTCACAATCGATAGTGGATTGCATAAGCAATTCTATATTTCTGACATTTGAAACGAAGGTTATGGAATAACGTTGACAGGTAATTCTATAACTGCTGTGTAACTTTTATTCGAACAAAATCTGTACCATTAACAATGTTAGAGATCAGTAGAAATCACTTAAATAATGTGGTGATCAAATAATAGATGCTTCGATAAATTTGATGATAAGTGATAGACCATTAAAAGGTCAAGCCTTGATGATTAACTATGATTATGATTAATACAATCTAGTGTAGTCAGCTGGTGTTAGGTTTTTTGGTTTTATAATTAGTAGATTAGTAATTGATAGATTATTTTTTATTTTTTTATAAATCATTAGTATTTAGTATTTAATAATTCAGCAGTTGTCCTCCAACAATCCTAATTGGCAACATGGTTTTATCAGAGTTGGAAAAATCCAAAGCAGAAAGAAGTCATTTGACAAGGAAGTACAGAAGAGATTAACTTTGAGTTATGTTTCCTTGACCTATCTGCTGCTAAATTAAATTGCAAAGAAACTCATATTAGAAAATATGACGGAAATGCGACTGAATATGACCACGAATTTTACGGCAAACATTTCAATAGCATCATCAAATAGAACGAGCAACGGTGAGACGACCATATTACCGATGATAATAGTCACCAGAAATCATGACTTAATCAAGAAAATAATCCCGCCTGTGATTATACTTTTTGGAACGATCGGAAACATTTTGTCCATCATTGTGTTAAGAAAACCAGAAATAGGGCGAATGCCAACGAAAATTTACCTGATAACTTTAGCGGTTGCCGATATACTGTCACTGAACACATCTCTTCTACGATATTGGGTAATGTCTACATTCCGGTTCGACTTTCATCTCATTCATAATGTGCTGTGCAAACTATATCTTTTTGCGTCATATGGCACGTGGTATACGTCGACGTGGATCCAGGTGGCTATTTCGCTCGACCGAGTTGTTGGCATAGTTTTTCCTCTGAAGTACTATAAAGTTCGCAAAAAGCACCGTACTTGCGTAATCATCGGCGTAGTTTTTGGGTCCATGGCTTTAGCCGCTCATACTCTCGTATACTTTCGTCTGTTCAATCGACGAGGGATTATGGTTTGCAATGTCAATGACGCGGATTACATATCCTTTTTCATTTTCCCGTGGAACTGGATTGACCTCATCATGGGATTTCTTCTACCTTCCGCCATTATGATTGTCTGCTCCATCGTCATGACGCATTCTCTATCAAACTCCAAAAGAACAATTTCCGGCGATAATGAAGCTAATGTGAAAAAGAAGTTGCGAAAAACAACCAAGTTGTTCATCAGTTTGAATGTGTTATTTATAATCAGCGTTTCACCAAAGCGGATTTATTCCATCGTCAACCCGTTAATCGCATCCACAGAGGACAGTCTCCTGAATTTTTATATCTACGCGTGTAGCTTTATGCTGATGTTTCTCAACAATGCCGTTAATTTCTTGCTCTACGTTCTCCACAGTCCTAAATTCTCTCAAGTTCTCAAGTCGTTATTCCAGTGTCATCAGACAGTAACAAACGGAAAAGCAGGTAACATGTATGAATCTAAAGTATATATGCATAATATGTAAAATAGATACACACAGATATCCGTTATCATTGGTTTCAATACAGCATCACGGTATCATTTAGATTGGCTAACTACCAGACTTTTGTAGCGGTGAGCTAAAAATCCTTATTATATTCGGCAGTTCCTGGAAACTCCACAATAATAAGATAGGTTGTATTTGGCGCAGACATTCCTGCAAACTTTCCACCATTAATTAATTTTCTTTCAGTCACAGTGCCGCCTCAAAAGACCTAACAGAAAATAACTCCACGCTCAATCTGACCAAAAATGAAGCCATTTTCAAAATCCCTGGTAAGTTTTGGCATTGGGTGCAGTAGCGAAATTAAAGCTTAGGCTGATAGGCTGACAATGGAACACCTAATGCTCTGGCCTACAACCAAGGCCAAATTGTCATAGCAATATGTAGTGTTATATCCCATGCTTGAAAACACTATCAATTATTTCATTAAAGTGTACTTAATAGCTTAGCTGTCAAACGCGCTTTACATGAAACAATAGCCTAATGGTCTAAGACTACAATGTAATTACTTGAATTATATAAAATTAATACCTAACTGTATACAGGTAATACAATCAATGTTAGATACAAATATGTACATTTACTGTGAGCAGGAAATCGATAAAAATGTTGAATAATACAGTGGAAAGTAGAACAAATGTTGAAAAAGGAAATCTTATGTAGGCAAGGTCGCCATATTGATAGTAAATCATCATCTTGGCACAGGATGCCGTTGAGTTATATCCCCTGCACAGGGCTGATGCATCACCGTCTCCACTGTTAGACACCACACTTTTATAGTTATTATCACGAGGAGAACCTAATGGCTGCATGATGAATTCATGCATCAACCCAAAGCATTCAAAAAGCCTGTGAGGACAGTGACTTTTCGGATCATAATCGCCCCGTGGCATGGCGTCGACACAAAAGGTCATACAGATATCTATGGCAATGAAAAAAATGCGACTTTAACTGGTTTAAAAATGTATTTGTGAGGCTAATGACCGCGATTGGTCCAGAAGGGTGATAATTCCCAACCTCTATGCGCTATCAGCCAATCACGATGAATGAGGAGCTCATGGATGAAGGGCTTGAGACAAAAGACTCTCTCGCCTGCTCAATCTATCTCAATCTACTGTCTCTACTGGCAATAATCACGCAGGCACCCTGCAACAGCTCAGAAATGTCCATCTTTACATCTAGATCAAGCCAATCAGGACCTGCACCATTCGGTGCTAAGCAGACAATGCCATAGGGTAACTGATAGAGTACAGGAGATCTTACAAACGAGTAAGACCTGGTTCGTGAAAAAACTGGCTTGATTTTGATAATCTCATAATTAACTGGCATCAACGCATTTATAATAGTAGAATAGTACAAGTTATACAATAATGGGTATATTTTATATGTATAAAAATATGGAAGACCCTCAAGAATAGGTGAGTGGTATATCTGAAATGTGGCTGATTTAAGGGTGCGACTTACCTCATCGTGTGATCGTGTTTGAATTCTTTGACCGTTACTCTCTTACACATAAATACTACAATACACTACTAAAAATATGACAGATATAGACAGAACGGTTTAGCATAAATTCTGTGGCATTGGCAATTTGCTTAGATTCAATAATGCATGAAGAGCCTACGGGATATAGCTCAATGTATGTTGGTCACTCGATCGATCAAGTAAATGAAGTGGTAACACCTTTATGGCTCACTGCGGATCTCCGCATCTCCGTATTTGAACTGACTCACACGGCTACCACAATGAGTTCGATCGATCAAAGTATAAAAAAGTATACAGTGAAACCTGCTCTAACGACCACTCGTATACAGTGACCACTCGTCTTAAGCGACCGCCTTTCGGCGGTCCCGAACGTTTTCGGTATATAAGTACACTCACTG
>WURV02004919.1:0-24242 GCA_011762755.2 Epimenia babai
TCGTCGACATCATCTTGTCATTATTGACCAAGGGATAATACGGCACTCTAAATAAAGCTTTATTATTATTATTAAAAGCCATGTATGATGATATTATTTATATTTTACAGCTTTTTAGAAGCTACGTCATGAGATCGAGACTCTGTCAATTTCAGACCGTCTATCAAATTGTGTTTGATCTTTACAATTCTTCGACAGCCGTCGAATCCCCCAAAAGCACTAAGCAATAACGGTAGTCCCGTGTATCGCCCAATTGTTTCGTTGTCAAGCAAGCCATACAAAACAAGAGAATTATCACGATGATGGCGCAATGCGGGATAAGCGGCGAATGGAATATAGAGTCGGCGTTGTGAATAGGAGCTTATGAATAGAGAACTATTACAGCAATAGCTGCCATGCAACGCGAACTCAGGCTCCCTTGTCGGCCATTGTGGCGGCGAGAACAATCCTTCGCCGGGTGCCAGCGTCGCGTGTAACGAATAGACAATGCTCGACATTTGTATGTAGCTACGAACATATCTGTAGGACGAACAATGCCCCGGCCCACAGCCACTGTCCCTGACAATAGGCTCGTGGCTTTTATTATTATCCATTACCAGCTATTCAAATGAAATCCGCGGCCTTCTCTCTGAATGGCCGCGTTATGAATAGCGTGTTATACAGAAATCGGCGGCTCGAGGATCTCGACCAGTTGCGGCTGTTCAGAGGAGCCGCGCGGTCGATGTGGGAAGATGCGTCAGTGGATACGTCTGTACCCTACCGGAGACGCACGGCGTGACTTATTGCGCGCATTGCGGACTGATTATCTATGTAACGGTATTTTCACGCGGATCTTACTCTCTTATGTGACCGATTTTATATGCGCGAGTACAGCATATAACTTCGTGAAAGTGTACATACGCGAACAGTTCTAGCAAAGAGACACGATGAGCGTTGGTGAGTTGCAATACGATGTTACTAGTTTATTATAACCGTAGTTTATATGTCGCTACGGCAAATAGTAATACGAAACATTATGTTAAATTATAGTCATCATCTCTGAACGTGGGGACATGTATACGCGTGTGGGTCAGATGTTTACCATAAGGAGTTACGGGTGGAACCAACCCTATGCTCGCAAACAGAATAGTTTTTATTGCGGAGTTTGAACAGTGTATAATAGACCAGTATGATCAATTATGGGTTAAGTAAACGGTATAGGGGCGCGGGTTACCGCGTTAGTGAAATCGTATACTACGTGAGGTAAAATTTTATGGACTAGCTGTGCTAATGGAGTTTGTATATATGTTTACTTCGTCCTGTGTGATGATAGAGCGGTAATGATGAAATGTCTAAAGAGAAACCAGTAGACGAATCATGAAAATGTCGCCCCATACAGACGTGTTCAATCAGGCCTGCTAGTGAAAGGTTCCTCTTACCATAAATATATCTGCTATGTTGCGGTTCGCTTTCACTCGACTCTGACTAGCGTGGTTGGTGGGAACGGCCGAAACTGGACCTTTCTGTCGTGTAATGTCCTGCAATGTCTACGTATGGATGGACGAATATCATCTTGTCATAATTTTGCTGTATAAAATTTATTCATTGACATTGCCGGAATTTGCAACCCTAATTTATTCGGCAATCTAATATGCTGAAATATATCTAGTTATTGGGGCCAGTAAAGTGAAAAATGTATACGTTATCTGTTAAGCTTAGCGTTTATCGTTTTTGAACTCATTAGCAACTACAGTATAGTACTGTTATGATCGTATGATGTGGAAGTGTGTGTGTGTGTGCATGTGTGTGTGTGTGTAAGTATGTGTTTTCTTGAGAAATGCACACCTCTACCAGAACGTACAGGTCTGTTAATATAAATTATTTGTGTCTAACTCCTTACTTATCTCATTGTTTCTCTTTCTTATTACGATAATATTAGGTTCTGTTGATACCATGACTTTTCTTAGTACGAGGGCTATGATAGGTAAGGAATTGTGCGATCATGCCAGGTTTAAGGTGACACTATACAAAAGGTTCTTAAAATATAGTTGTCATGGAAATTCACATTGACTAAGAACTCCAAATATTGCTTAACGAAATTTCAATCTGCTTATCTGGTATTTCCTCTTGGACGCTACTAAACTAATTAAAATTTAATCATAAGACAGAAATGCGGCTCAAGACCCCACCATTTCGCCAGAAACTTGTCCCCAACATATCCCTGTTCTCTAATATAATCACCATTACTATTTCCTTCTACGTTTTTCATCTTGGTATAAACTTTGACAATAATTATGACATATAATATATCATAATGAAAATAGTCAAAAATGTGGTTTCCATTCAAATAACATCAGATCAATTTCAAAGCATCTTTCTCCAAACTTTACCCCAACGTTAGTTAAGTTTTCAGCATTTGTCACAACCATGATAGATAACTGTAATTCTCTATTAACTAAATTTGCCTCCTCTGATATTAATAAGACGCAGAAATTACAAGGAAGACCAACCCGTCTGCTTACATCTTCACGCGGATCAAAACACATTACCTCGACTCTTGTCCATCTCTACGAGTCGCCAGTTCACTTCCGCATTAAATTGTCCTGCCTGTCAGTCCTAACCCTCACCTACAAGTTCAAGTTCAATTTATTCTCATTTTTATCACACAATATAAGCAATACATCTTTAATAATAACAGACCTGCCCGGGCGCCTAGTGGCGCATGCTGCAGGCGTATACGTAGTTGACTCTATGTGTACCGGTATTTATTATAATGGCTAAGGTGTTCTTGCATACCTCTTATTTTTTATCATTTATTGCTTTATTTCTTATACTTGTGACTTGCCTTATTTATAAATTTAGCTAAATCTTTCAATAGCCTAGGATTATTACTATTTAGTAAGTCACACATTTTTTCCATTGTTCTAACATGTGGATGACGATAGTAATACTGAGGAATATACTGAAGCCGCAGTGGTTTATACCTGCGTGGATCCCGACATAATATACGAGATTATCCGGAACAATCTCAGCAATCTTTCGTGAATTCTATTCTTTTATTCTTATTTTTATTCATTGTCTAAGACAATAGAGTCTAAGTGTCTAAGACACTCGAGCCACGATTATCTGTTCACCTTTTCTGGTTTCAAAAGACGACGATTTTTTATGGAGGCATCTCGATAGCTGAAGGCAAACTCATTAATAATTAAACACTATTCTCAATATAAGAAATTTTGTCTGTACGCCGACGGTCATATTTAGTAGTTGACCCAATGTGCAGTTTAATGTTGTAACTAATTTATATCATTAGCCTATACATAAAAATTTATGGGCTATCCTAAAGAAATTATGAGAGGTATACCAAACGAACTCGCGTGTTCCTAATGTTCGTGACACAGCCAAAACAACCAGTTCTGGAAAGTTCGCTATGTCAATTGGACCGATTGTCAAAAAGTGTTTTTGCGGTTGGTTCCCATATCTTCAAGTTATATTTTTGTCGTACCTATTTCATATGACCCAGTTTAATGTAACAACGGTTATTCGCGTGTGATATTCAATCAATCTCAATTATCGATCCTGCTAATAATGTCGATTCTAATTCATGAGTGACGTCGTCGTCGTCGTTACTCCATAGCCAGTAATTTTGGCCGTTGGCGTTTTTGCGTATGTTTATACGCTCATAAGCATTCTCATGCAAATTTTGTCGAAAAGGCGGAATTAAACATTTTGGCCCCAGTAGGCGTCGTAGGCAACACTATATACATATGATATGTACCTGCAAATAATTATTATATACAAATAAATATGTATATACACTTGCGGTACTTATATACACTATCATAGAATAGTAAGCAGAAAATGCAGTTTTATAAATATAAATATAATTAATCATGACCGTGTAGCATTGGTAGGCTAATATCATCAGCTAGGTTACTGTCTTCCCTGAGGCCTGTTGTCGATTTATTATTATGGGGTGCTCGCCACGTCTGTGATTTCAGAGATAGTTTTTATTCGATTTACTTTTTTCAGCACAAGAGCACAACTTTTAAACGTGTTGGCGCCATTGGTGCATTGGTTAGAAGCGCTGCTTTTCCTGCGAGAGGTTGCGAGTTCGAACCAGCACAAACCAGGGATTTTCCCCCGCGCCTTCCACTATAGGAAATGAGCAAGATTTTCGTGCTTGAATATTGCATATTGACAGATTTGTCGTGGAAAGGTTTATTATCAAAAATATCTAGGGCAATATTGTATGTGAGGGTGACATTTAATTATAAAGTAACACCAAAAGCTCGCCTTTTTCCTTTTTCCTAAATACATAAAAATAACCGCAATATTGCTATAATGACCGCAATATCAATCCATTTTCACACGACCACACCATATTACCATTCGTTTCTACAAGACTACCATATTCTGCTCTGGGTCTGGTTAAATTAGAAAGAACAATGTCTGCCGGTCATGTTATAACGTCTTGACTTTTGACACACAAAACTCGAGATTTGCAAAGACAGTAGAAATAACAGTATTATAACTTGTAACTACAGCGAAATAATTTCACTGAGTGAAAATGAGTGAACGTTTCATGTGTATGTCTCAGTCATCGACTTTGACGTCGATAAGTTATCAAAATGCATATCTGATGCTGTAATAGTAATACACGAACTTTATGTTACAATGCGTAATGAAATTTTCACATATAGAACATTGAGGTATAAAAATAATAACAAAAAGTGCGACTATTATATACTGCACTTTGATGCGCTTGCGCAGCTTGCCAAATGGCGGTTTACGAGTCACGAATAAACTAGTCTCGTGAGAGGCACAGCAAGCCCCCACGAGTCATGATATGTTTGCGAAACAACGATCAATATTGACATCAATTCTTTCTTTACAACTCAATAAATATGATATTTTGCATTGTTTGACCACAAATGATAGGAATAGAAAACATATACATTGACTAACTGGTTGCGAGTATTCTCAAGGCTGCCATTGACCTTAATTAATTTCCACATTTTGACGCGTAACTCGTCTTGGAGCTACTTTTATCTGTACATCGATATTATTTTCGTCGAGTTTCGGTTCCCGAATATTAGTTTTCCGTACGCTCTTAAACACCGACACACTCTTGAATACAGACGTCCAAAATTTACGTTCCCCGCCGATCTCACCTTGCTGTCCGCCATCGTCAGTTTCCGGCGGTATGACGTCACTCCTGCTACTTCGATGTCGCTTTCGTGACCGACTTTTGTCCGACAAACAGAACTCTAGTCGATCCCAAAACAACCGGTCTTTCACTTTTATGTACGTAAATGTCTGAAGACACCTACGTAAATCCGAATCCAAGGGCAAACTATCGACATCATCAAGAACGATAATTACTAAATGTCGAGTTTTGTCTGTTATGCTTTGCTGTAACGCAGACCGGAATTCAAAATGGCACCACTCGCTCTTTAGGAAATTTCGCGATAACACGACGATAGTGTGTCGGCTTGACTCGATGCTGTCAATGATGTTTTTCGATATCACCTCGCCAACAACGAAGTCGCGATGATGGAGGCACAGAGAAAGCGGGAAATGCTTATTAGAATCGTCGATGGATTCCAGGCGTTTTGCAAGGGTGTGGTAAACCCACTGTTCGTCGGCGCTGCTGTATGATATGAAAGCGTCATACTGTTTCGAATCGCTTTGTTGGGGCGTGTGACAAGATAACAGAATATGAAATCGGGTGTACATTAAAATCGCCACGTCTTTTCTGTATCTGATCAATGTGAATATGACGCCAGCTAGAACGAGCACGGTTATAGAGAGAACGATTATCGTTGCGGTAAGACTCTTTGTTGATACGACATCGCAAGTGACATCGTCAGCTGTTAGGTCACCCAATTTCCGTCCCTTTAACGTGGACGGGCTGTCACAGATCCAGTTTCTCAAATATTCATAGTTTCCGAGCTTAATTTTCGATAGATCGCTATTGGCGTTCATAAAATCGTATAGATTTCTCACCGGCGAGCACGAACAGTTCAGCGGGTTGTGCCGAAGATTCACGATCACCGTTTTAAGAAATGAGAGCATCTTCATATCCTTCGATGTCACGCTGGAGATGCGGTTATACCCCAGGTCGATTTCGCCGAGATTTGAACGGTTCTCGCCATAGTCCAAGAAACGAAAGGCCTTGATGTTGTTATGAGATAAATCAAGCAGTCGCAAACGAGGAAAAACCTCGCTTCTCCAGCGAGTCAAAACATTAGGCACTGACGCCAATCGTGAATACGATAAATTCATAATCTGAAGTTCTGGGAATAACGAATTCGACGCTATTATATTGTATATAAATTTGCCGTTCATTTTCACGTGCAACTCCTCTAGCTGCTTGTAGTCGCATACGTTTCTCACGAGTTTCGTTTTTCGTAGAAAGGCTTTGTTGCGCCGGTTGTTCGTGGTTTTCCTTTGTGCCTTCGGTACAGGATGTCTTTTGCGTGTCGCCGAGTGGTCCTTAATTATTTTGTATTTTATATCGGAAAGCCTAAGCGACTCTATCTCGAGTGAACCACATTCCACTTCCGGCAATATATTTTTGTACGAGCGTACAATTCTCGCTTGTTGAGAAGTGTGTATCGGAATGGTGACATCGTGAACATTCACATATAATAGGTAGTCTCTGAAACTGTTCAAATCACGTGATAGATATTCAGATTGGTAGTCTTCGATAGTACAACCGACGACAGTGACAGCGATAAGATTTCGAGCTTTGAAAGGCCAAGGCAAACTGATAGTAAAACCTCGCTTCGAACAAAGGAAGGTCACCGAATATAAATGACCCTCTGCATTCCTTTCGCTTATCCATTTACGAAAATTTGATAATGACGGATGCTGTGTTTTAGATCTCATATGGCAAACGATGTGTACCACCGACTGTTGCTCCAGGGAACGAAATTTCCACGGTACACTTTTATTAGCGACGTGGCAATATTCGGTCCAAGATGGTGGCATTGGCGTATCTCTTGCGTCGGTTGGTTTCACTCGATTACTGTCGCTTTCGAATTCATTTTTCTTTACTGCTTTCCTTCTGAACGTCGCATTGTGCGTATCTTTATCGTCTAATGCTACGAAAGTCGAATCCGACGTATTTAGGCTTTTAGTGCCAGAGGCTCCCGCCATCGTCAAAGTTTCAAATCTAAAAACACCGTTCACAGTTATATAAACCCATATAAATAGTCCGCAATTCATAATTATATTCAGAAAATTAAGTTAGCTAACTTAGAGCGCCATATCACGGTAGAATCACTTTAAGCTATCAACTATTGGTTGAATAGTGAAAAATAATCTAATCTCTATACGCACTCGGCTTACTCGACAAAACACTTTACTTGACGACGTAATTATGGCGATATTGCATTCAACTAACCTATTTATACGTTAGAACACTGTATCTAGGTCATCGTTAAGTGTTGGCCTATACAACTTCGGTTAACCAACGCCTGAGTCAGACCTCACCGGACCGTTCTGTAAATCACTAGATAAGACTAGGTAGATGTTTATTCATACATATGATCTACATCCTTTAGAGAGAGGCGGTCCAAATATTACAAGTCCGGTCGAGTAATAAAATACACCATCGACTTGTATTTCGGCACATATCTTATTACTGGGAAGTTGGAAATCTGGGGAGATCGTTTTCGCCAGTCGACGATGTATGTACCAGGAATAAAACCAACCAGCGTCGTTAGTTGTTAACCACGTGATCTTATATTACGAGGTGCGCCGAGGCGTATTTCATAATACCACGAGTGGTGGATAAATAAGGCACTGTTTGGTTATTTAATGCGACCGCACAGTGAAAGGGTTACTGTTCATAGAATGTGTGCTACTTGACTAACTCGGTCGAGTTACTCCCCCTGCCTAGGCCTAATAAGTACCGCTATTAGAGCTCTGGCGATGTCTCGGAATCCACCAGCTTTGTATCTGAGATTTGGTAGCGTCTCGCTGAGGGCTGCAGCACTGGGGGTCAGCACCGCCTGTAGAACATCCGTAAAACGAAAATACCGTACCGTAAATTATAAGGTACAAATCGATGTTCGTTCTCCTTTCTTTGGTTTTTAGAAAATATACTCGACTTATGTACTATATTATATGTATAAAATCAATATTAAATGATGATAGTGTAGGTGTTTGGTTATATATAACCTAGTAGTGAACCAGAAGTGAAATAATCGCATTCATATGTTTTTTTCTCACTCCACAGGCCGCGCGTCACACGACGCACGATGCAGAAAACAGGTTTTGCCGACACCGTTGCCAGGCTGTGTCGTCAAAAATACGAGGTTCTCCCAAAGAAAGGCAAAGCCACCGACAAAGAGTGGGCGCCAATGTCGGCTGTGGTTCTGTCTTTGAAACGTTAGTTATAACCACTCATCGATGGATGGACCGCTATTTTAAGGAGAAGAAATAGTACTGATTCTAGGAGAAGTTGACACTATCGATTGTGTGTGTGCGTGTGCGCGTGTGTGCGCGCGCGCGCGTAAAATGATGATTATTTACAACAGAGATAAGATTTTTGCAAATTGTTATGAACTTACGACCTCGACCGAATTGATATCGCTTAAACGAATGAGGCATGCATCGCGCGCGTGTGCAAACTAAGGACAAAGTTTATATATGGTACAGGTAATCAGCACACTCCTCTTCTTATTGCAGGAAATCGCATGTTCCCAAAACTTAGGATTGGGAGGTGAAATCTAAATAATAGTCTATTAAATATTCACAAATGAAAGTTTTACTTATTAATAATTTTATTCCAGGTGGCTATAACTACACCGCTTTAGTAGCGGATCATCTTCAATTGATGAATATAAGATCTTATATAGAGACCGTGTTCGAATCCTTACGAGGGGTGTATGAAAAGCTTTAACCAACAGAAAAACTAAAAGGGATAAAAGATTTTCGAACATTCATATTATAGTTCCACTCAAGGGGTGAACATTTGCTACAACGGAAATCAACGAAGTTCTACATTACGTAATACCAATGACATTGGCAATGAGTTTCACTATGTCTTCAAATACCTCGAATTTGCCACTGAACGCTCTATTTGCATTTCTCCTTATTTTTACGAAATAGCATAAAGTACTATCATTTATCAAACTACAAAGGTACAAAACTAAGGAATCTATGTAAGTCCTGTCACATTATTTTGTCACAATTTGAGTAGTATGCCCTTCTGACTACTAAACTACAACATTATAAAACCTTCCTGCAAGACCCCAACCTCTCCATCATTAACATACCTTAACCTGTGAATTTATTACATTTGTACAAACGGTACGCATGAACGAAATATACGCTATTATACATAAATAATATATTTGTGCTTCCCGGCCACTCAGTGCCAAAATAATTGAAACAAAACATCGTGGTAACCTGAAACTCGGAACTGTTACTATCTTATCGATTTCATGTTTACTCTCACTAATTTCACTTTTACCTTCGATTTTAGAAATGAAAGTAGTTATCTATTATTTCCCTTAATTGACTGATAACCTAAATTACCTAATTCATCTTCTTGAATGCGTCTTTGGTATGTTTGGTAAAATATTTGACTATCGTATTAAACCATTTATTTTTATTGAACTACTCCATACGTATGCCGTTTAATAATGTATCCAGCATTCACGTATATAAACTATTTGTTTTACAATTCAGGAGTCCGGTAAACTATTCTGACCAGTTATAAATTATTATATCCAATATTTTTCTCATATCCTTGTGTGAATAACAAACGAATTTTCAAGTTATCTTTGAGAAACTATTTTAGAAAAACAAACATATTGCAATAATTCTTTCGTCAATAATTATTCATATATTAACAGTGCGTGACGATTACATGACATCAACACATGACATTATTACATGACATTATAACATGACATTATTACATGACACCATTACAAGTTCATTATTACATGACATTATTGCATGACATTATTACATGACATTATTACATGACATTATTACATGACATCATTACATGGCATTATTACACGACATTATTACACGACATTATTACATGATATTATTACATGACATCATTACATGGCATTATTACACGACATAATTACACGACATTATTACATGACATCATTGCATGACATCATTGCATGGCATTACTATACCACATTACTACATGACATTATTACATGGCATTTTTACATGAAATCATTACACGGCATCATTACATGACATCATTACATGACATCATTACATGACATCATTACATGTCGTTATTACATGACATTATTACACGACATTACATGACATTATTTTTGTTAGCCATTATCCCCCATGAGTATATTAGACATTGAAAATTCCTATTATACAGTATTGTTATACTGTACTGTGCTATTGTGTACCCTATAATGGGCTTACCACTAAATTGAACTTGAACTTGGCGGCACTCCAGTGATAATATTGCTGCCGCAGTGGGCGTGGCGCAGTCTATTAGGGGCGCGGCTAAGCTAAGTTTTACGAAACACATCGCGAGTTCGGATCAGCGCAAACTTGGGATTTCCCCGCGTCTCTCTCATGTGGGATGAGAAAGATTTTCTTGTAGGGGGTATTAGAAAAAATATTTGCATCAAAGTGAGTTATTGTAAAGTATTTTTAAGTATAAGATGAGTTAATCAATGCTTTAAGTGCTAGACTTACTCCTGACTTACTGTCATAATCAGGCTAGCTACCTGCTGTGTTAGTGCCTTCTTGCCTTTGTTTCTGGCTTTTTCCATATTTTTCCATTGTTTGCACAGCGAGTGGTTGTATCTACATTGGCTCGATGTTTTCTCTGCCATTCTCCCGTTTCAGTATATATTCCGTGTGTGTCACCTCCCCTACTCATTGCACCTGATTAAGTATACTTGTGTACGATAGCTTGTGCTAGTCGTAATCTCAGTTAGTCAATAAGGTGTTTCCTTCACTTTTCGTATTATACGATATTCCTAACACGACAACCCACACCTCTTTACCATAATGAAGTAAAACTTTAGTTTTTATTTATGGCTGACAAGGTTTATAGACACCATTAGCGTCTATGCTGTATAGTATTCAGTTACACGCATCTGCCGACATATAAGGGAGTACACTCTTACAACATTTTGTAGCGGACACACTGAAGGTTGTCGCGCTTGCCACGGGGTCCAAATGTATCGGAGAACACTCGATGAGCGCACGAGGTTTGTTCGAGAATAACAATCAGCGATAAAACATGATTCTATGGTGGCGGTCATATAATGCGGTTGATGTCTCTAGCTGTATGAAATGAATTTGAAATGAAATTTTATTGATTTATAGTGCCCTTTTAACACACAGCTATACGAATTTACTAAAAACTATGTCTAACTAAATTACAGTTAAAGATACCGTGAAAATAAAACACAATTAATTGCAGATAGATGAAACGTATACGGTATTATCACAAAATCATGACTATATACGCTGTAGCCGCATAAATTCATTTTCCTTGACGACGCACGCCTTGAAGGGAATTTATGTATTCTGTCATTAAGGATTAATGAAAAGTCAAAATAGAAACACCACAACTAGATACTTGAAATGATTATACCAAAATACAAAGGTAACACCTTGTTGACTAGCTATATACCCATATATAACAAATATAGTCAGCCAACAAGGTTTTACCTTTGTATTTTCGTATTTACGACATGGCTAACACGGAAACCCACACCTCAAAATTATTATTGTAATATAACCATTATAAATATTAACTATCTAATAGTTATAATTTGGTAATAATACCCGATAAGGTATACTTGTAGAGTTACTTGCGTTATCATAAGTTTAGTTAGTCAATACGGCGTTACCTTTATTTTTCTTAATATGCGATATGACTAACGCGGCCACCCACATCATCTACTGGCTTAATATTTGAGAATTTCGTTAACGCATTGCTGTAATTAGTTCTGGTGCGTAGCCTACATTTATAACACCGCTACATACTTACTTACCATAGGAGAAACAGGAATCACTCATCGTGACAATCATTGGATCTACACATATTGACCACACCTAGAATAAATAGATCGTTAATAAATCTTCATAAATGATGATATTGATCTTCATAAATGAAGATATTGATCTTCATAAATGATGATATTGGTCTTCATAAATGATGATATTGATCTTCATAAATGATGATATTGATCTTTATAAATGACGATATTGATCTTCATAAATGACGATATTGATCTTCATAAATGACGATATTGATCTTCATAAATGACGATATTTATCTTCAGAAATGACGATATTGATCTTCATAAATGACGATATTGATCTTCATAAATGACGATATTTATCTTCATAAATGACGATATTTATCTTCATAAATGACGATATTTATCTTCAGAAATGACGATAGTGATCTTCATAAATGACGATAGTGATCTTCATAAATGACGATATTGATCTTCATAAATGACGATATTGATCTTCATACATGACGATATTAATCTTCATAAATGACGATATTTATCTTCATAAATGACGATATTTATCTTCATAAATGACGATATTGATCTTCATAAATGACGATATTGATCTTCATAAATGATGATAAATATTCGAGCACCATAACAGTATTCGGCAATTTTGCATTACGTCTGTTGCTTGACATTATGCTAATAAGTACAAAAATTATATTATTTACTTTTATTTTATTATTCGTTATTATCTCCCCTGCACGTTGACAGGCGACATACTCAACGACAGCCACGCCGAGGTATTGGCACGGCGAGCCCTGTTAAGGTCAGTGCTACTAGAGATATGTGGCTCTTAACGCCACTCCGGCTGACGCCAAAAATCATATCTGGTGAATTTTTGGGTTTTTAATGGGGGTTTTTTATAAGTTTACCGGTTATAATGCCTTTTAGTCGCGTTTGTCGTGTTTGGGGTTTGTTTTGGTTTTGTAACCTTATTCCGAGTAACTGGCGACGTGTGAACGTTGATTACATCCGGGTTATAATGACTTAGGCTAATACCCGTGACTATGTATTCATTATTAGTGTATTTTTGGTTTTTTATTTTGGATGTTGGTTCGGCCTATAAATGAATGTTCAAGACATTTATTGTCAGCGATGTTAATGAGAAGGGGTGAGTGTGGCTGTAATGGTTCACTAATAATAAGGGAGAAACGCATAAAACCTCAGACCTGCAGATCGCTGGTCTGTTTTGTATCATCGCAGCCGATTCTACATCTTCCCTGAATAAAGTGGGTCATGTTAGCCATATAGAGACAGATTTTTATGAATAATTCAATCTATAGAATACGTATACGGTGTAGATAATTTCGTCTTAATAGCGTCGTGTTTTGTTAAACTAGATACTTGTATGGCGAATTACGAAAGCTGGCGACAGGTGGCGCTAGCGAGTTACTAGAGCGATCATGTGACGACACGTTCACGTGTGTGGTGAAACCGAAAGCTCATCTACATATATTTACTTCTCAGGCACCATGTTAGGTTCTATGGCAATACAGCAACAGATGTATCTAATCTATTTGCTAATAATTTATATAGCGTATATTTCATCTCAATTTGAGTTTTGTCTTGAAAACTGTAGATCGTTTTTAACTCGTAAAAATTGAGAATTTTTTTACTTTTCCAGATTTGTACTAAAACTTAAATTAAAAATGTGACCTACTCTATGAAACTTCGTCGATAAGAGAATTTTTTGCTGCATAGACATGATCTCAGTACTACCTGAGTTGATATACTTTTCAGGTGGAGACGCAGCGATCTATCCAAAGAAAATTCCAGAATATAACGACGATGTTGGACTTTCGACAGAAGTAATCGCAGAGAAAACAGTTAATCAACCTGGACAAAAATATCCTAGAAACGAAATTTCAGTTAAACGTCCGCGGTATGATTGCACTCAAAAGAACCTCAGTTGGTCTAAAATATCACCTGACGAAGGTATTGATATTCCATTGGACGAGATTGGCGGCGATTCCACATCACATTTGCATATGCAAGAAACAGCGGTTAATGATGACGTAGATAATTTACATATTCATAAATTGACTAGTTGCGAAAAGGGCATTGGTCAGAAGCGCTGTCGAACGCCGCACGTTGACGACACTGAACGAACCGGCGCCAAATGCGTTGCCACAGGCGATCAAGATTCCCGCCTACCAGGGCCGACATACCACGTGAAGGGAGTCGTTAGAAGAAAGCCAGGTCGCGGCGACCCGACCATGTCGATGTCATGCAGCGACAAAATAGCGATGTGGAATGTCCTAGGAGTCCAAGGAGCTCTTTTGTCGCATTTCCTGCCCAAGCCGGTGTATTTTGCGTCGATTATCGCTCCAAAGTTAGTTCCTACCCAAGCCGGTGTATTTTGCGTCGATTATCGCTCCAAAGTTAGTTCCTACCCAAGCCGGTGTATTTTGCGGCGATTATCGCTCCAAAGTTAGTTCCTACCCAAGCCGGTGTATTTTGCGTCTTTTATTGATCCAAAGTTATCACGTTTGGTAATGATATAAACTTGCCCTGTCGTGATCTGTCAAATGATCATATTTTATTGTTATTCCACGACCTTCAGAACAAAATCATGGCCATTTCCTTTTGTATACGTATATATATAATATTATGTGATATTAAATTCCTATTACTATCCTACACACCCATATTCTACCCAGTCAGTTCTTGCTTCGACGCGCACAAGAATTTACGGTCTCACTCATTGTGAAATGTTAACTGTAGAGGCAGCTTTGATGAAAACGCGCTTCACCGGGCTGTTTGCGGAAGGCTCCAGGGAGACACCGACCACCTACCTCCGGGGTACGTCCTTAATCAGCCACAAGTATTCACTAGCCACGAAGAGATTCGGTGCAAGGCATACATCCGGCAGCCCGGGAGCTCGCTCGCTCCCGCAGGTACCGCCCTTTATAATAACAATAGTCATTGTTAATGTTTTGTAGTATTATATATCAATCGCACTTGATTCAGTATTTTAAACATCCGAACACAAATTATTATTATTGTTGTAGTTATAGCGCCTCTTCAACTAACTAGTTATCAGCGACACTTTACAATGGTAACACAACATGGTATACACAAAAAATAAATAGAAGCTATAAAGATATGTTACAAGTAAAAAGTATCATATTTAGCACGAAACAGTGAAACTTACGATTAATCTATTCAACATAGAAGATATAATAGCCTAAAAATACTTAGACACGCACAGTAGACTAAACTCAATATAAAACTAAATGGTATCACCGAATTCTTTTCAGCACAAAAGCAGCAGGGTAAAGGGTTCCGATATGTATCAACAATGTCACGCCGGTGAAAGTCATCTAACTTTTTTTTTTCGTTATCCTATCTCCGAATATAATTTCGCGGTTTGACACCTATCTGTTACAGCTCTCTGTTGGTATGACGGGATGACGTCACCGAGCCAAGCGACGGTCGCTGGAATCAGGCAGGGAGCGACACGAGCCAACCGCCACACTCGCAAATCTTGGTAGGTTTAAATATACATCGTCGGTACAATATGAGTGAAATATATTCACAAACCACCATTAAGTTAATTATATTGATGAAATAATTGGGTGAATTTTACGTTTTATTTATTTGGTCGCGCTCTCCACCTCTGTGTACTGTACGTGTTGTACGTGACTATAGGTCCTGCGTGTGCAGTCGGCTGCTTTTTGAGCGATTCTTTGAGTTGAAAGATTTGATCCCAATCAACGAGCTTCCAGCCACGCTCAGGTATACCAGTATCTACGGTAGTGTTTATATACAGATTATACCAGTATCTACGGTAGTTAAATTTACGGATTATACCAGTATCTACGGTAGTTAAATATACGGATTATACCAGTGTCTACGGTAGTTGAATATATGGATTATGCCAGTATCAACGGTAGTTGAATATACGGATTATACCAGTATCTACGGTAGTTGAATATACGGATTATACCAGTATCTACGGTAGTTAAATATACGGATTGGATTATACCATTATCTACGGTAGTTCTGGAGTTAAATATACTAATTACATAAGCATATATGTTTAAATGGTTAACCTAATGGTTATCTCAATGTAGCCAGTTAAGCGTTTAAGGGAAACACCCTTTATATAGACTGACTGGTTTTAGTCATCACCAAAATGCAATCACTCAAAGTAGTTATGGTAGTCTATATACAAGGTCAAACAGAGGAATCGAATTGTATTTTGACCGACGATACGATTTCGAAAGATGGTTCTGCTTTTCCCAGCGATATGCACTGTCCACCTTGTCATACGATTACGCAACTAAAAGCCGGCCTTCTATACCTAGATCCCTAGAAGCGCCGAATTTTTAGGATCAAATGTAAAACTGAAAGTATTTGTCGCCCTTGATCACTTGGTTACCAAATGTAAACTAAAACTTGACGGAAATATCACCGACTGTATAGGCGTCATGATGTTAGTTTCCCCTGGCAATTAAATTGCGCGTAGCGCATGCGTAATCGTAATTAGGAAACTTGCGCAATGATGGTTTACCACAGGGTTTTCCCCTTTCAGCGTATTATCGACGCTAATTCCCATCTGGTAATTACGCACGCATGTATCATATAATTTTGTTGTATGCGTTCACATCGACAGTGACATCGCCGCAGACAGCACGTACGGAGGGGTCAAGGTCGCTTCCACTCGATATCAAACTGCGAAGAATTCACTTCTTAGCAGCGGCGCATTGAAAACTTGGATTAGGAAGTCAAATAGCCATTACGAGTTTAATTTGTGTTGAGAAATGGGTGATATGATTGTCTATAAAGCGAAATTATATACCTGGTAATGTAATATGATGTCATGTAATGCAATGCGATGCCATTGTATGCAATGTTTTGTACACGATGATGTAATGTAATGCAATGCGACGCCACTTGTAATAAGTATCTTTGATGTGTCTCTTACATGACAAGAATATCCATGTAAAAATAAGAATTTTTCTTGAAAAAGAGAAAAAATACAAACCACAAACGTGTTGAGCTTCTCTTTAAAGGTAGCCAGACACTGATAGAACGGTCACTTAGAATTTAATTCACAAAATCTTACAAACGTTGGACAATTATCGGCTATTTGATGTACCTTGGCTATCAAAGACAGTTGACTAACCTATCATTATTTAAAAACCTCAATCCATTATAGAGGGTGGGCCAAAATAAACCAAGCGAAGTTATACAGTTGGTCATAACTCTGCCTTGGGTCAACCAATTTGAAAAAATACAGTCTGATTTACCAGCTATCAGTCTACATTTTGACCAAATATAAAGTGTGACGTCATACAGACAAATGTGTGACACAAATGGCTCCGTGTTCTACTGACCTATTCAGCGGGGTAGTCCCCAATTATGCATCTAAGAAATGCAGTGGGGGATTAACCGGATGTTTAGTATGCAAAAGTATTATTGTGCACATCATTTTTGGACGAACCATAAAATTGGCGGTGAAAGTATCGACTATCGAGTGAACCATAGCGGTGGGTATTTCTTCTTTTTCCGTCACCAACTCCAAAGAGGGATATCAGTTCTATTACAATACCATAACGCTTCAACGCCTTTCACACGACGCCAGCTAAAATAACCCCTGAGGTAACTCTTGAACCAACTATGCCAAACACCTTCGATTTGACAATACAAACGGAAAAAACTTTGAACTTTTCATTCGAGCGCTAAGAACAAGTTGGGTGTGCTTGGGTCGATGATCATTACAATTTTTAGATTTTAGGATCCATCCTGTAGTTATATTACTTATACGAATACAGATATATCGTCATCTAATATATTATCCACACGTCCTATTGATAGAAGCAAGCCAATCAGCACGCGAGTTGTTGACACGTCATTCCCACATGAATCGTTTGTCTCCGATGAGGTCAGCGAGACGTTTGTTGTAAGGCCTGAAGAATTCATCGAGCTTTGCCCGCGTCACGTTGTACATGTCGGGATACCGACTCTGTTCATTAGCTTTGCGTCTTGAAACCATTCGATCCAGAACGGCGTCGGGCGGTCTGGCTGAAAATTACGGAAGCGGCTTCACAAAAATATGTCGTTTCTATCGTAATTAATTTCATTACTTTCACTGGATCTCGGATCTCGAAATCAAAAGCTTACTTATAGATACATTCCTGTTATCGAAATATCGCTTTTTCCATAAAACCAGTAAAATTCAGGGGAACTCAGTTCAAATTCGATTTCAATTAAGTTTATCAAGTCGAGTTTGCATCGACATCTTTGTGTGCGTGATGAATCACAAGCTTTACTTACGAGCCATTTATTCTACGCGCGACATTTACCTCCTACGATGATTATTTGGCTGAAAATGTTGTGAATGCGATTATCCTGAGAGTATTATGTAAATGTGGAAATATCTGCTTGTCTCTTGACTTTGTTTTTAGCATTGTGATGTCGTGTATCATGATTCCGAAGACTGGTTACGTGGTTTTGCGTGTTCTTTTTTTTGACGCAGGTTGCTTGATAAAGTGAACCTATATGTGCATCTTAAAATTAAGTTGTGATATCAAATTAAATGGTCGAAAATATTCATAAAGACGGCTATACACTTACGGATGTTGAGAAATTTGAAGACGCCGGTAAGATGGTTTGCCATGTCTTTTTTGTAGTCTTCGGAACGGATGAAATGGAATTGATGTCGCGGGAAGATTTTCAGCCATTCCTCCAGGTATACCGCGTAAATGCTGACTGTTAATGTGAATCTGGGCTTGTCCTGAATATGTAGCATGTCAACTACAACGTTTTATAAAAGTATTAGAGCCGTTTCACGTGATTTTATAGTGCAATAACCATTCATAGAGAGCGTTTTTATTTTGATGAACTGCTTTTATCGGTTCCAAGACGTTGTAAAAAAGCTACTCTTCATCGGGTGTTAGCCCATGCAGGTCCGGTTATGACTCCGGGGAAATAAACCAGGCCAAATAATTCCTGTGGGGCCTGTAGCCATAAACGGTTTGGTGCCCCACAAAATAAGCTACGAGTGAGACACGGACTTTCTTCGGACTATCTGCTAATCGTGAACGATCACGACAACCATTTTTAGTCAGTATCATAATTAATTGCTGACAGATATTCAGCGCAGTTACAATAACGACTCTCGCTTAGATGAGTCATCATTTATCTTGGATGATTGAATTATCAGCTTCTTAGTGATGCTAATAGGGGTAGCCAATATCGTTCTATGAAGGGCTGAAGAGAAATGTTCAGAAAAAAAACTTATCAGAAGTATGGGGTTTTTTCTGTGCATTTCTCTCCAGCTTCTTAGTGCTGCTGTTCAATTTTTAATCTCATCTTAGTAATGTTTAAGTATGATGATCACAATAATCTTTGTACAAACCTACACGAGAACATCATGCACTACGTAAATGTTTTCAACAAATACCCATTATCCCCTTATTGGTGGTCATACACGGGAAATTTTGCTGGGAATCTTGTAAAAACGCTTGTAAACCGCACAGCGGATTACTCCATATAACAAATATAACAAAGGGTAAAACCATGTTGTCTTCTGTAATATGCCGTTAGATCACATATCACAGTAGTTTAGGGTATAATACGAATAAGCTGAAATGGTATAATTGTTTAGATAATGACAATTTCCCATGTCGTGGGATGGAGTAGTGATAATTTTGGACGAATATTGATTCCTCTCTTGAAAAATATACTTGTCTAGCTTTCCACAAGCAGCGACAGACGTGGCTGGAAAAATATCTGTGTGTTAAAAAATCACCTTCCTGTGGAGAATCTTGGCGACGTTGTTGACTTTATCGTTGTACAGACACCACTTAATGGAATAACGAGAAGTGCAGTTGTTTACAGACGCGATGGCAGCCACAACTAGGTCATGGAAAAGCTCTGGCGATGTTTCCCTCCTGCCTTTTTTAGCGAAGAAGTTGTAATCCGAGTAGAGTCTGTTGATTGAGAACAAAAGTCTAAAACCAACAAGAAACCCATGTGAAGACGGTTTTGGGTTGTATTATTGATCAAGAAACCAAAAATTTGAAGATAATAATAATTGTCATCTTTTTAATGACAGAGTGGTTACGAAGGGAATGTTTTTGAGTTCTGGTGTCGCTTGTAATGCTAATTTCTCTATTTTTCATTTTATTTTTATTGTTACTTCCTTGGTTAATGTTGAGTATATGATGTTATAGATATCCACGAGGGTTCCTGTTTTATTAATGCAAATATTTATATAGACTAACACGTCTAGCCCATTTAGAGAGATTAAGTTGGCATCCGCACTCACTCATATCACGAGACCCAGATAAAAGAAAAGCTGATTCCGAATTTTGTACACACAGACACCCAAAATTTATTTGTCTTGGAATAAATGCCGTTCTAACGCCGGCTATAGTAAATGTAGAGGCACGGTTATGCACCTCACGTTACCTGTCTGTCGGATTCCGCATGATGACGACAAACATGGCCTTAGGTAGGATGTGCCGGATGATATGCCCGATCCCAACGTTTGGCACGTCGAGCGACGAGTCGTTTTTGCTAATGTTTCGCCAATGCGAATTGTCCCACAGCGTCGACGCACTGGCGTCTACTAAAAAAAATAAGGCGTGAAATACAACACTCACGCACATTTCACAATTATTTTTCTATTCCAACACACACAAAGTCTTTCGTTCATTTACAATAGGTGTATCTAGAGGTTTAGGTGTGCATTAGGTAAGTTTCCACTGAATAAAGAGCAGATCGTTTTGTCGTAGTGCACGACGTACCAGTGACTAAACTGGATAAGGAGAGTTTGGATGAGTGACCTTCTTCGTCCGCTTTCGACAGACTATATGCCTGTTTTGAGGCGAGCTTTGAGAAACAGTCCGTGTACCAAGTAAACGTTCTTGTGACTGAAAAGAAAATAAAGCTTGCATTTTACTCAGTCTGTTATTCACTCAGTCTGTTTGTCTGTTCGGGGGCGATTCGATTTGATGGTCAAAACCGAAAGCGAAAAGGAATTTATATGAAGGACATTTTTCGTGAGTACAATGACTATTGCAACCTCAATCAAGGGATTTTCAGTATGCTTTAGGATGCTCGAAAAACAATCGTGATAACTGAAGTCCTTCCCCCACCACACAATACATGGTATATGCTTCACACCCCAAATGAAAAGCCATACATCCCAATAGATATATGATATAACCGACTTCTTAACTAATTAACGACTTGAGTAATTAATGCTGCATAAAAACATGGAAAAAATAAGTCATCAAAAGCTGTTCACCAACTCCAAATATTGATCCATTAAAAACGAGTTCAGTATTACATTTATTGTTCACATTTATATTACATTGATTAACGAATTGGTCTGGCACAAACATTATATACTCGACCGGAGTCTGTGACAAAAAACACATAGAAGCATCAAAAAGCTAAGTTAGTGTGAAATGTAGGGGGATCGCAAAAGGGCAATATCAAAGGGCGAAGCAAGTCGATGGCAGCGAAAAGACAGACAAATGTAGACAAATGAGTTTCAAATGAGGTTATTTTTTCAATTCTTGTTCATTTTTTTAATAGAAGTGAGAACTTACAGCCCCGTCTGGTCCAGAAGTGAGGTTCCTTGCGGCAGCCCGTTACCACATCCGCATGCATAGCGAAACGCTTGAACAAGTCTGTCGTGCCACATTTTGGAAATCCGGCGATGAAAAAATACGGAAGACATTTCAACGTACTGACATCACTTCCGTTATGAGTATACCAGCAGGGGTTTTTGAGCGACGATACATACACGGGTGGAGTCTGAAGTGATTTTTACGCGCAGTTTTGGTTTATTACACTCTTCTCAAATTACCAAACGTACTGAACTTTATTGCTCCTATTTGTGATTTCCCGCCATGTTCTTGTTTGGGAAATTATCATCCCTCCCGACAATGTCTCTAATGTCTTATCTAAAGTCTCCTCCTACTCTTACAATATACCAATGAGATTCGATACGATCAACCGAGGGGAATACCAAATGCCCCGATCTATTAGTGATTTAGTTTTGTTAGTTCGCAGTAGGCTGCTTACTAAGGTAGTTGTTGTGTGGGCAATCAATGGCCCCTATACCAAAGATGCTATTTTATGCTCTGCTTCAAATGACAAATGAGAAAAAACAGGGCTATCTTCTGGATTTCAAGTGGACCCGTTAAAATGTTGTTGTCTCGTTAATGTGTGAATTTGTATTCTTTCTTTAACACAAAACGAGAGAAGTCGCAATGCTTTCACATAAATGCTACGGTCTTAATGAATCAAACATCATGTAGATTTGGTCATACCGCGCGAAGTTGCAAGTAAACCTCGCCGCGTTTCAATTTCGCCGGTTAAATTAGTATACTTGATTAATAACAGCTCGTATATATTCTTTTGTATTTATCATCTTCTGTTAAAACTCGTTATATTATGATATGTTTTATATATATTAGAATAATAACATTTTAGACTCACAAACCTGCGAGAGAATGTCGATCATTTTCACGGAAGGATCGAAAACGCGCAAGATTGTTCTTTTATCTCTATTTTTCATATTTGTAAACGTGCTTCGCGCGTACGGCGAGATTTCTGGGGAAGCGATAAAGGCGCTCTCTTCACGAACTAACCTACCACGAATGACGTTAGAAAATTCAAGCAAGGTCGAAACCCTCGGAAGACGGCTGGTGATGGAATCTTCTGTCGTTAAACTCATCACTCCCGAAATGTTTTGAATATATCTCATATATTTCACATTTGTTGAGTTTATCGTTGTTGAAACATTTCGTTGAACGGTAGACGTGTCTAGATAACTGTTTTTGATCAGTATAATGTAATTTGTTGTTAAGCTAGAATACGCGAGGAAAATTCTCAAATTGAAGAACAATAATAAAAGAAGAATTAGGAACAGAAAAATTTTCTTACGTAATGCACTACCCAACTGAGAGCGCGATGGTATTGAATAATCTGCCATTTGTAAAGAATCTAAAAATAGCGTTTATTAACGCCTAAGTTTCATACACTAAATAGTTTATGTATAAAATAAATACGTTATACTTCTGGTTTGATTCGAATTTAAATTTTAAATCTTCACAGCGAAATAATTGTGTTGAAAAAAAAACTGTCGAAATCATTCAAAATGAAGCTTTCAGTTTTACAATCAAATTCTATCCTATTCTTGATATGTTGATATGTTAATAATAAGCTGACTATTAAGGATAATTAGTGTTACACGTGGATTACACGACATTAGCGACCTTTCCACTGTCCGATTACGATCATTGATGGGTTCTATGTAGGGGGCGGAGGTCACGCGTGGGAGACAGATGTTGCATTAGCTCTCCATTGAGCGGCCTGTTAGCATAATACATACCAGGGTTCGATTACTGATACATACATCTAACCTCCGCGATGCCTTTCTGAATAGTGATGATTTCTATCCAGAGATAATTTTGTAATGTACACAGTAAATAATAGAGTCCGAACAGCAAACGATCGGCCTAGTTCAGGACAATGTGTTGCGCAAGATAACGCGCGAGGAAAATTTAAAGATTTGAAACCTTTTGAAACTTATTGAATTGATTTATATAGAAACTTTCGCATCTTGTATCGTGCTTCTTCAGGCTGATGAGACGAACCTCAGTTAATTATAGTACAGATGCATACATGCAAAAGTTGGTTACCGTTGCATTTAAATCATAATTTTATTATAGTACCCGGAATTATATTTGATTGATAGTCTTTTCATTCCTTTCTATTCATGTGCTTTTAAGATTTTTGATGAATTTTCTTCAGCGTACAATGCTGTGAATACCGTTATAAATCTAAACTATGTTAACTTTATCGAGATTGATCAGAATTAATTAGTTATAGTCTACTAATCGTCGAAGACCTTTGGGACTATTTTTAACAGGAATGGTTCCTTTATTGAAATAGGAATCGTTCGTCGCCCAGGAGTCTCGCGAGATTTTCGTTGTACGGACGATAAAACACTTCGAGAAGCGACCTAGTTTTGTTCAGCATTTTCGAGGCTTTTCTTTGCACGTTGAGAGTTCGTCGCCTGGACATCCTCAAGAGAACCGTATTGGAGGGTAAAGCTGAAGGAGAAAATACAAACGTTACATTGGCACATAGGGATAGTTCAAGACACTCTGTTAAAGCTATTCCTTAATCGAATAGACTTTGAGATGACTTTGGGAAAATTCTCGAATGTATCGAGATTCCTAT
>WURV02005030.1:0-24233 GCA_011762755.2 Epimenia babai
TCATATATATAACTGTGTCATGTTCCACCATGGACGATTACCAGTTCTGCTGCGCAGACATAACCTTGCTTGTTTGGCTGCATCTAAAAATAACTGCATTTACTTCTGGAACAATCAAATGTATAGTAAACAGTTTCTGGTGGCCAGTTTGATTATTTCCGTGTACTTATGTTAGAGAACATTCTATCCTTGTGCCTTCTACCTATATAAACACCACCTGAATATGTTACATGTTCAGTTACTATGATCATATATTTAACATCATAGCCGAGCTTAGTTTAGTTTGTTAAAGTAAACCAGTAACTAATGCTACTTAGTGCATAACTTGAGTTGTTAAAGAATAAGCTGATGTGTTGACATTCTTTGCAATAAGTCTGTTCAAGATATTAATGAGTTTTTATTTATGTGACATCTGTTGACATCCAGACTACACTTTAATAAAATTGTATATGTATGTATTCAACAAAAGAACAAATTTCACAATAACATTATAATAGTTCAAATTAAAAATACATAAATCCCTTATTTATTTACTATGCTTCTTTTGGTATATTATTATTATTATTTATTATTATTATAAGAAATTCAAATAAACTTAAATTCATACAGAGTACATGGTGTATACAATTTTTTATGTACCGTAATTGCCTTGCTATCATAAATGCAGTCATTGACGTTACACTCTGATGTACTTTGGTATAAACTGCTGTATAAGGGCCAACTACAGCTTTTAGTATTCTCCGAGGTAGATTTGACTAAAGATGTGGCACAGAAACTGCAATTCAGTTGAGGTCAAATTTTAAGCCTTGAGTCACTTTCTTCAAAACTGGTCAGGCATCGTGCATTAGCATCGTGAATGTCATTGCAGATGTTGATATACAAGCATGAGAGAATGATGTTATCTTTCATCTCGTCCATCACTATTCATCAATTTTACGTGTTATGTTATACTGATTTTTTCTTAATTCTTTAAATCTTTCTGCAGACACTGGTGACTGGTCTGTAGGGGTAGAGAACGGTGCGGGATGCGGCATTTATTGTGTCATGACTTTGTTTATTATATACTACTCAAAACTTCTTAAGGAGCACCCGACTTGTTTTTCCGCAAAATATCAGAAAAATAAAACATTGTAAAAATTACAGAAAACAAAAAGACATGTTTTTCGCATAACATGGATTAGTAGCATGTGTGACCTCCTCTATTGTCAATTACTGCTTGAAATCGTCCGCGCATGCTTTTGACTAGGTGATGCAGCTTCTGTTGTGGGATATAGGTCTATGAGTCCAAAGGCACATGCCTGTGCTGTTGCAACATGCCATGTTGATCATTGCGGGCAGATGGCAGCCTGCAGCATGTCCCATGATGGCTCGATGGGGACGCATTATCAGAACAAGGTCCGGACCAATATCAACACCCAATGGCCTCACAAACCCGTTGAGGATTTCATTGCGGTATCTGACACCAGTTAGCGTGCCGTTTCCAATAGCATGGAGGTCTGTACAACGCGTGGTAGTGATGCCACCCCAGACCTTAACAGAGCCGCCGCAATATCGGTAATGTTCAACAACTATAGCATTCCAATATCGCTCCTTCGGTTTTCTCCACACCCGAACACCGCAATCAGTGAAGTCTAGACAGAACCTGGACTCATCTGTGAAAAGTACAGTACTCCACTGGGATGACATGTTCTCGACACCAGTCATATCGATGTTGTCTGTGCTGTGGAGTGAGCATGCGTATAGCTAGTCGGCAAGCCCTCAATGGAGCCTATTCTTGATGGTTTTGGTGGATTCATGAACTACCTATTCATCTCTCCGTTTTCTCTGCAATGTTGTAGCTGTGTATGTGTGGTGTCTTACAGCGGAGAGTAATGTTTTGGTCCTGTACACGGGTTGTATATCTGTGGCGTCCTGTACCATGTTGTCTTTTGGCTGTACCAGTAGCCTGATGGCAATTTCAAGCATGGGAGATGACACTTTGTGACAAACCCAACTCCTGAGCCACATGTCACTGGGACATGCCAGCCTCCATCATGCCTATCCTATTCCTATTTCTGATTCAAATGTCAATGATTTTGTCTTGGAGGCATTCCGGTATATAGAGGTACACCTAACAACCACTAAAACACTATTTCTAATGTTAGAAATTCAGTGTGAACAGTCCAAGTCGAATTTACAATCTGAGCTAATGAGCAGTAAAATGTTGGTACTCGTGTATAGGCTTGGCTTACTATAGCCTTGAGTGGTCAACATGTGAAACATGTACTCTTCACTAGACAACAAGACCCAACCAAACTTTTCAGCAAATCAATTACATTTTTATTCATAATGTATTATACATATATTTCAGTGTATTATCTTATATTATATGGGTGATCCTTAAGAAGTTTTGAGTAGTATACGTGTACCGTAGGCTGTAATTTGACCTGGAAGGTTCACTCTCACTGTGACTCGCATGCACTGATTAGCGATACGCAGCGTATTATTTTCCGGTGGGTTATTTCCATTCCGTTCATGCTGTTTTGTATTATTATTGTTAGTAGGCTATATAGTGGTCCACATTGCAATAATGTAATATTGCATCCCACTATATACACCAACATGCCCCATGCATACTGTAGTTATCTATATTTTATAAACGCTGACGTTTCTTCACTCTCCCAGTGGATAATAATAACATAGGTTTAAAAGTTTCGAATTTTCTCTGGCGTAAGCATGTTTGCTATCGAAACTGGCGCGAAACTGCTAATGTTTCATCATGCCATTTCATTGGGTAGTCCGCTAATACTGCAGCTCTTCATAAATACAGTACAATTTCCATTATCGAGTTGCACACTTACATACACATTACAAATTTCGCATCTTAACTATGTAAAACATCGTAACTTCTTATTTTCGTATTTTAAATTCCTTTTTGTGGGTCTTTTTATAATTAATCGTGTACCTAACCTAACAACCGAGTTATTCATCCGTTTGCGAGTAACAACGGAGTTACAAGTATACCATGGTAAAGCAGCATTCACACTGCCGCTATTTTTAGGTAGATACAATCATTCGTAATATGATCATATTGATTGGGGTTAAAGTCATCTCTTAAATCACCACGTCTGTTTATGTGGTGGAGTGGTTCATCGGTCGGTGTGTGAATCAGACCTACGATGGTCATTCTGATCAGTCTCTGCATCACACTTTCGGTTATACACACGGTCATCTTTATACTTTATGATAACCAGCGTCATAATACAAAGCATCGTGGGTATTGTCACAATCTTCCCGATAACTATGATACTATCTTTGAATGCTGTCATTGATACCTACCCCACACTTGTAATAATCGTTTTGCAGTCAGTAGTTTGTCCGGTTTCTTCGTTGGTCTTAAGTTCATAATATTGTGCCCTACTCTTACTTGGATGTAATTGATGGAGCCCGCACTTGGGTTGTCGTAATCAGTTTCTGTTCCAGTTACAAAAATCGTGCCATGGGAAGGGTAGTTCATGGGTCGGGATGTAGTACCGCCTCACTGTGTATGTGATACAGTATGTACGGTGGTGGGGATTCCTAGCTGAATTTACAGTCATTTGCTAACAAACCAGCTTCTTATGAGCACATTTCCAAGTATTTCCTGAGGAAGAAAGACTGCATCTTGCAGAATGTTACATAGCGGTCAACTCTCGAAAGTTCCAAAGAGTGTGGAGGGGGCGCTGCCCCTGGTTCAGATGCCCTGGTGCAAGGATGTAGACGAGGGGGTTAAAACCACCAGAGTATTCGGAATTTTTAGGTCTCTAAAGTATGTTTTTTAAACTATTCTATGTTATTTTCATATGTACTGATCGGACGTAGAGGAGACAATACAAGATATTTCATGTTTTGAAGCCAAAACTTTACTTGCAAATCTTAGATATAATCTAATTCTGAATTGGATCTCATGTTAACTATTCACATAAGACATTATGCATATAAGGATTTGGGTTACCGTGCAAGTAACTCAATTATAAAAAAAATTGCAAGTTGATTAAATTATCAAGTGACGAACGTATAACATTAAAAAGTAGCTGGAGAGAAATCCACAGAAAAAACAACCTACACCTCTGTTAGGACTCGAACCAACGACCCTCAGATAACCGGTCTGCTGCTCTGCCAACTGATATTTAAAGTCCGAATATTATGCCAACGATGACCACAGATATCTGTAACAAGCATGATGGACTATAAATTGATTGGCTGATCTTTACGGTGTTATCTATGTTGGTGTCTATTGGGGTAGCCAATGTGGTTCTTTGATCGCTACTATACAATGCAAGTGCAACAAAATTTTAAACGAACCAAACAAAGTATCTATGAACTCCATGAAAACATCACTTGAACAGGTAAAGTCTCAAGGGCGTTGTCCATGAAGCACTTTAAAAACTCATTTAGAGAAGTAGATCGAGCTTGAAATTGTTAATTTATTGTGCAGCTTATTATATGCGCTTTTTGCTGTTATGACGGCAAAATTTTAATTTTATTTAAGTGGAGTTTACCATGCCTCATAAAATTTAATTCTATGCAGCCCCAAACTGCCCCATTAAATTATACGCAGTTCGTCGGGATCTCCCACCAGTTATCATACAAAATAGGACAGTCCCAGCGGAACCAATGCATGTTGGCAGGGAACTTTCATGGGTTCACAGCACGTTAATATATTTATTTTATTTATTTATTCATTTTATTCAACAAAACACTAATATTTACACAGCACATGCGTAATAGATTAATATATAATAAGGTTATATGACCTATATCTTAACATGTAGTGTACGCGATATTTATACTATTATATATAATAATCGCAGCTTTGTTGAAGGGGGGGGGGATACCGAAAAGACCATAAAGCTTATAAAGTGTAACCCCACCACATAAAACAATTATGACTCCATTAACTCTCTCAGACCTTAACTCACATCCAAAACAAAGAATGACTTAGCAAGATGCTATACATCCGTAAAACTTACTTATACAAACAAAAAAGAGAAAATAAACAAAACATTTACCGTGAACCATCCTCCGCCGCCATGAAAGAGGTATCTTCTGTCTGTTGGTAACTTACTGTCGGATAAATAACCACGAATTTAGTTATCGGCATACAGTACTCACCTGTCACTCTCTTTGCTCAGCCCACAGTACTCACCTGTTACTGTCTTTGATTTGATACTTCTGACCCTTTGATCTGCTCCTGTATAGGCATCTATCGCTCGACCTATAGACGACTTACCTCTAATATGATGAGGGTCAGCTACTGTTACAAAGTCATTTTGATATTTCTCCTTTCTGTAGGCCTATTGTAATTCTGCGGTAACCTAGAGTGAGAGAAGAAAAACATCCCTGATCCATCGTTTCCGGAATAAATCTACCATTATGTGAACAAGTTCTACGTTATTTCTGGGGTATTTGTTTCACGGAATGGTCCCTCATGTATGTGAGATGCGGCTCGATCTAATAACATGTCGTTAGGTGAGAGATACGAATCATCATCGGGGTCACTCGGGATTCTTATTGGTCTCTGATTTATAAGATTTCCAAGCAATCTCAATCAAGCAAGTATACAGCTCAAACGGGGTTAATATGTGGTCACCCACTGCTAACTTAGGTAGGCTACCCTTTTGCAACGTGTTAATTTTGGGGATCGTGCTTTCTACGCTGCTGCACCCCGCGTCTTCAATGCTCTCCAAGCCTACATTCGACAATCTAGAACAGTCAGCCAATTTAAAATCGATACCAAAACACATTTATTTAGCATTGCTTTCACTAAATAGTTCAACAGTACTTTATTAATTTACCGTGAATCAACACATACAAAGTGAGATTGCCTGTTTCTGTTTTTCGCTGATTCTTCATAGCGACTATGACGATGGCGACTTTGCCTGCATAGGCCGAAGATTTCTTTTTTCGATATTTGTTCTACTCTCTACCGTATTATTCAACATTGTTATCCATTTCATGCTCACTGTAAGTGTACATAGTTGTATCTAACATTGATCTGTATTACTTGTATAGCCTACTGTTAGATGTTAATTTTATATAATTTAAGTAATTACATTGTAGTCTTAGACCATTAGGCTATTGTTTCATGTAAAGTGTGTTTGACAGCTCTGCTAATAAGTAGCTACTTTAAACAAATAAATTTCATGTCATTCATTTCATCAGATTTCGGTATTTTGAAAATTGTCTGCAGTTAATGGCATTTTATGCACTACAGTGATTTGGTAAAATACTTTGTTAGGCTCCCTTTCAGTTTCACATCATGTATCATTAGATACATTTTCTGGCCACTGATCAACTAATATACATAAAAATGCTGGTCCATTTTTCCATCTTCCGTTTAAGTTACCGACCAAAATCCCTCGTAATATATTATCTGAAACATTTAGCTTTCCCGAAACATGTCTCCATATCTATATAGGAATGGAAAATTGTTGGTCCTCGCTTATGAGTTACGAGTAGCACTTCACATTCATCTTCATTTAACTCCATTGAGTAGACATTCTTCATGTGTTAAACAAAAATGATTATTTTGGATTGATATAATAAAAATACAGAATTTTTCCTCACAAATAAATTAATGAATATGCGTTAATCACCATTGTCTTGCAAAAATATTCTGGATCGCAGCCAAGCGCGGGTGATTTGGCTAGTTAAACAAAATTGACTGACTACGGATACAGTAGAGTGTACTGTAACTTATTAAAAATGGCGTCAACGATATGCGATGCGCGACATTATGATGCGACCCAATTTAATGGGTAATCCGACCAATTAACTCGATGTTCGGGCATTACTACCAACGATTATATCCGTTACACCCCCCCCCCCCTCCCAACAGTTTATAATTTGTACTATGACATTAACAACGACAGTGGTCACATAAATAATTAAACCGACGATTTTTCTAAACGATGTCTTAAATTTGTTGGTGATAATCACAGCAGTTAATCAGTGTATCTTACTACAATACAGACTACTATTATTAGTAGTTGTCAGTGTTAGTATAGTACATGTACTATACAGTCAGCAAAACAAGTGTGTCACTTGGTAACACTGATTGATCGCATAGATACCAAGTTACCAACATAACGCCTCTCGTCCCACCACTGATGTGATGTACACGGATGAGGAATTTAATGTAGCGTGCTATGAGTTGGGTCATCCTAATGTGGAAGGGTGGGATTTCTTTACTGAGTCGCATGATGTTAAGATATACCGACTCTACAATCAGGTTGGTTGGGAGGCTATCGTAGTGCTAATGTAATTAAATTAAATTGCGTAAAATAGGTATTAGCTAATTTATGTTGTTTACAATACGATAAAATAAATTAGGCTATGTGATATGCTTTTATTTATAAATTTCCTCTAATAAGCTAATCTGCACAATCATGTCGATATCTTTAGCTTACAACTCTTTTAATAAAACGATGAAACTCACTTTTTATAGCACTTTCAATAGTGTTTAATTATCAATTATTTCACTGTATGGACGCTGTATTATTACATCTGTCTGAAATAAAGAATAATAATAATGAATAATTCAAATGTTTGAGCAGGATTCTGGCTTATACCACTACAAGATCTATGGCTTCATGCGTGATGTGGCACCAGAAATCTGTGCAGAAGTTTACATGGACACGGATTATCGTCAACAGTGGGACTCTTTTTGTAAAGGTGTGTTTATCCATATGTAGCATATAACATAATTAGCATTATTATATGGCTGGGAAATGCATTTGTATTCCTTCTTTATATACATTCTCTGTCGTTCTGGCATTTCTAAAGCATTATCATATTGAAACTGTAATCAGGTCATATTGATTAGGTTGCTGAGCCGGATTATGACTGTCCATGTCAAATAGCACATTGTATGAAATCTGTGTAGCATGATGTTTTGAACACAGTCACATTTAAACTTTAGGTCAGTTTATATTTTGTTTTGTCCAACAGAATTGAGGAGAGTTTCCACAACTCCGAGTGGGCAGGAAGTTATCTATTGGAACATCAGATACCCTTTTCCAATGTCTAACCGCGATGTATCCTTATCATATATTAATTTTATCATATACTATAGCAATCACTATTACAAAGGCGTGGGGAACTATGGCCTGTGTATCCAGTGTGCCCTATTTTCCTCAGAAGTACAGCTTGCAGCCATATAAATTATACATGCTATATCCACTCCCCCTTTCTCAGGGAAAAATATCTAGTGTGTGCTGTGTCTAACTTACAACTTTTCTCGCTGCCCTTCTAACCTTGATACAGTGTCACAAAGTTCTGGCACCGAGAATTTGCCTCAGTTCATTCAGAGTAAATCAAGACGAATGTAGTAGCTGTCTCAAAATCCTGCTTACTTGATTGTCTTATCAGCTGACTGTCCCTATATACATATCTTCTAGCTTAATCTCTGATAAATTACTCTCTAATCATTGATCTATCACTGAAAGGCATTCACTATTTACTGAAAAATTTCATAGCCCACATGGTCAATAGATAACATGCCTTAATTAATAATTATAATAATAATGAAAAAAAGTCCCACAAAATGAATGATACTACCCCAGATAACAGAACGGTGTGTTATACTGAGGGGCCTACTGCACTAAAATTCAGGGTGGTCTGTAGTTTTTCTTGACCATGAAGTACGTCTTCAAGCGGGAGATGCGCGTTTTTGGTGAGGGAGAAGATCGGGTGTGGGCAGTGCTTGCGGACAGCACAACTCAGCATGACATCCCGGAGTGTTCAGGCACCATCAGAGTCGATGACTTCCACCAAATTGCAGCTCTACGCTCTGACGGCAAGAATGGCACACAGGGTCTTACGTTGTTGATAAATTAAACTATAAATCGGTCACCTTCTGCTGTTAGATTCTGTTATTATATAATTGTGATATTATTCACTATAACTACATGTATATTATAATATAATTTTGATAGTATTCACTATAACTATTTAATATTATTCACTATAACTATATTATATAATTTAGATATTATTCCTATATACTATAGTCTTGATTTTATTATAACGATATTGGCCATATATTTGCAATTGTCTCTATTTTCATAGTACTTTACCCCCAAAATTATATTCCTCCTGAGTTATTTGAGGTGGATGCTGCCATAAACTATTGCATTAAGCAAAACTCACCGTTTTAGTTTCTCAGAAATGTTCAGAAAACTGTGAATGTATAAGAAAATGATGTCATTCAAGGTGTTGTCAAAGTTATAGTTTTTCCTACCAACATTATATAACACCGATACATTACTACCTCACTTACTTTCATTAAGGTTATACATTTCTTTTAATATATTTTTTTTATAAAAGAGCAAATATGATGCGATGTACACTATGTAATAAAGAGTGTGCTTGATTTGTCAAAATGTTGAGAATTTTCATCCTGTCTTACATTCTTATGTAATGTTTTTCTTGCAGCATATATGCGTTACTATGACGATCCAAAAGGCATGATACCCACATGGCTTATCAACTGGGCGGCGAGGGTTGGTGTTCCTCCTGTATCGATTACCATGCTTATTTTGTGGTATAGCTTGCGTGACATTCAGCATCGGTTACTGGTTTCTATTGTTTATGGAGTCAACAATACGGATTGTGTTATGGATTTGTTTCAATCTTTAGGGTGGCCTTATTGGGATTGTGATCTTAGGCAATATTGTTATCAGACCAGGCATGCAGAAATATTTTGAGTCAAAGGTGACACCAAGGAAAGTTAACATACGTAATTGTTAGACATATACTCACGGTGAGAAGCATCTTCAGAAATTATTGTAATCCTATGCTATCATTTTTAATTATTAGTAATTATTATAGAGGAAGTAAAGATCTTATTAGAGTTATTTATCCATTATGAACGGATTTTTTATGTATTTAATTTAGTCAGTGACCTCAGGGCTGCGTTGAACATATTAAATGGTTACGCCGTGGGCCACACTTTTCAATAAAACATGCTACATTTGGACCATTGGCCCCAGTCACTCCATGCGTGATCTATAATGAGATGTATAAGATGTAGTCTGATTAAATGTATTTCTGTAATCACTACCTAATCACTACCTCGGCAGTATTTAAACATGACACTTATATATCGCTACTCAGAGCCCCAATGAGTGTGTCAAACGTTGGTTTAGAAATTGGCCTGGGCTAAAGGGGAAAGATGGAGCAGGTGAGTGCCTTAATATTTTAAATAGCCATTCACCGTCCATAGTAAATTGAAAGGCAGGTGTATATGTAATCAGACCAACAGCTGCTCATCGACTGAACATTGTTTAGTACCAGTCCTGATCACCATAACTTAACCATTTATCAGTACTTTCTACTCTCACTTTGCAGACTGGTGTGCCATCATTTCTTGAAACGATGCAAAAGGCTTGCCGTGGCTACACCAATTACAAGAGTAAGGGAAGTCCGACTGACCATTGCTGATACTATATTCCACAGTCTAATACACATGAGTACGGTCTAACCTCCACACCACTCCAGATTCAAACAACGCATCTATTTCTCACAACATCGATTTTTCCTCTCTTCACGGTGCAGTATGGTGGGAAAATCTCTGATTTTTATGTTAGTGTTTGGCCAACTGGGCCCAAGGTTTTATATGCGAGTTTTTATGCACTAAGATTATCTATAATCAAAACAAGTTTTTATATACAGTATATTATAGTATATATATGTACATTAAGTGTGAACACAAAAGCTGGGTGCTCTAATTGATTACCTCCTTTGAATGGGAAGTTTCACAAACTATTTAAAAGATATTTACGATATTTCTCCGACATTTCTTTCAGCGATCTTTATCCAATCTATGTAATTTTTGAGTGTTGGGTGCATGTCCATTAATGTGTTATCTCTTTTCTGTGTGTTTCTCATTTGTTGATACTCTTTAGCCAGTCTGTTATCAAGAATGTCTATTCTTGAATATTTGAAGCCTATGGATGATAAGAACTATGTCTATCATATTACAGCAACATTATAATGTATTCTCTGCTAATCATTATGCTCAAGATATACTTATTTATTTATTTACCGGTTTATTAATCAAAAGTAATGTAAGTGGCAATGAATACATATATAATGCGACATTATAAAGGGTAATAATATACTCGACTGAATGAATACACAGTAAGATGCCAAGTATAATAATACACAAAAAGCAATATTCACACTATTTACGATGACATATACAACAATCCATACTGCTGGTAAACATTTTTAAAATATAATACACTCATATGTACTTTATAATGATGCAATGTGATGCATTACAAGTAAATGACGCAAAATATGTCAAAATACATGGATAGATGAATGTGCCGGTGTACCGAATTTTTTCATCTCAGAAAATGTTTTTGTACAAAACGAGACACTTTCCTGTTGGTGTAACACAACTTGCCAGCAGTTTTCCTGCCAAATTCCATCGTTGACATTCGAAGTGTTTCCTGTTTTGTACACAGGGTCAGTCCAAAAACCAGCGATAGGCATAGGTGATAAACAGATGGAGGATTGCTACAGAATGTAACAAATTCAATAATGAATTTGTGGAAAGACAGTAATATAGAAGAATGATATAATGTAATTACATCAAACATTTATTACACCTGCCTAAAATAGTACACTGAGTACAAACTACTAGTACTTACTAATACAAATTAGAGTGTCATGTCTATAGTTCATCAGCATCAAGTTTTAATGTATTGCTGCTATAAAATTGTTAATTTATTTGGCAAGGCAATGTCAAAAAAGTGCATTCAGTACAATTATATGATTACAAGCAATCGCCTTTTGTTAACGAATGAGGTGGTGGTCAACCGTCCCCAACTCTCAATAGTGTTGCAATTTCAATACAAAGTGACTAGCTGTCAAAAGAATGCCATAACATTTTTTGTTTTCCCTCAAATTCATTGGCCATTTACTTAGTGATTCTATTTTTTTGGGTATAGATGTTTTGATAATACTCGCTCGTACGCATTTGATTAGCCGTAGTTTTTCTTTGGCCGTGTTACTTTTTATTTCAACTGTTTGTACCCACTTGTCATTATTATTTTATTACACTAATAAATATTTACTATGAAAGTCAAAGTAATCTATTACACACTACACAGTAGAACTCGCGCATAACATAATTTTTGCGATGCAAACAATACAATGTAGATGGGCCATTGAATAAAATAGCAGTACTTGCAATTCTGAGGTAGCTATAAGTGATATCTGTTCAGCTATAACACTCAGGTTATCACCGTGTTTTGCGTAAAGCGGCACGCATCATTGTAGCTAAAAATAGTAGCTGATTGCAGTACTGTGTTAATGGCTGAGTGTATTAATGATGCTTAGTATACAATATTATGCATAAAAGGCACCTGTAACCATCGGCAGATAAATTCGTGTCTTGCAGTACACCGTTGTGCCCCGCGCACATTCATATATATTATTATTATTCCTTATTTAATCTTGTATAATGTTGCTTAGATATTAGACTGTTCTAATATATATGTAGCCTGTTGACAATAATTATGGTTTGGTATCATACATGTCGAGGGCAGATGTGTGGAATGAGGTTTCCATCCTCACTGATCATTGCACTCTATAGTAACAGCAGACTAGTAAACAGCTATGAACACCACTAAACTAGTAAACAGCTATGAACACCACTAAACTAGTAAACAGCTATGAACACCACTAAACTAGTAAACAGCTGATGTCCTTTGTCCCAACAACGGATAATAATGCACAGTTGTTCATCTTTCATACACAACTTTTAGGCTAGTGAGTGCAGAGAGTGTAGATTGCTCAGGCTACATCCTTCGTGGCCAGCCTATCTATATGTACTTAATTATATCATGCGGATATTTGTTTTAATCTTTTCCCTCAGATTCCTTACAAACTTTAGATGAGACCATTGGACATGTATGCCTCCATATATAACTAAAAAATATCTTTGGCACCCTACGATCATTAGAACGATCCATTGCAACTCTGTGATCCTCTGTATCTTTTTGCCTCCCAATATACTCATTTTTGCATGATTACTGATTTAGTGATTTTGCAAATAGATTGATTTTAGTCAAGTATCAGGTGAAAATAGTCTTAGGGATAAAGTCCTGGGATGTTTCATATATTACACTATTAAATATTACCCAACTTTTATTTCTCCCTATGTCACCATACGTTTATCAAAATGGAAGATGTCATCAATGGTAACCACTGATCAAACCCCACCCGCAAATTATCACACTCTGATACTTTCTTTCGTCACTGACTGTCAATACGGTTTAATTCGGTGATTTAGGCAGCCATTTATCCGCACTGAGTCACCAACCACACAACTATTCTCCAATGTGATGCGCATCATCTTGGGAAAGGTGTAAATGTGAACATTTATGCATGTCTAGTAGTTATTACAGGCATGATGTAAATAGAACATCTGTAATACGCATCGTTTCTTTTAATTGGGAATGGTGCAGCTCAGCCAACGCGGATGGTGCTGGGTTCGAATCCTGAGCAATATCAATTGTTTACGGTGCTGTATCTTTGGGCAACTCAGCTCTAGCCATAAGTAAGTACATGCATAACTATGTGGCATCGTCAGTAAATAAGTATGGGGAAGACATGAGAGACTCACTGCCACCTGTTACAGAACTGCCTCGTCATTTGGTCTTTTTATAGTTTCTACTGATCACTGCTATCCACCCGCTCATATATCATTCTGTCATGGGAACTTACATTAGATATATCAAGATGGAATAAAATTTCAGCATACTGCATCTTAAATTAATAAAATACATACTTGTTGGAGGTTAACACAGATTCATATAGAGGGTCATTTTTGAAATACATATACATAATAGCCCATTGCAGTGATAAAAGTAGATGCAACGTGGTGTGATCATGTTATGCTACTCTCTTTAATATGTTTTTAATAGTTACTATACAGCAATTGATCGCATTATAACCAATGGCATTATATTTATCATAGATTATATATTTACTCCCCTCAGTTGTTTTTGTTATGTTGCAGTTAGGTTCTTATTGCCATAAGAGTTTTTATGCATATCAAGCTTGTGTTGCTTTTTGCGTCGTGTTGCTACGGCATTGCAAATATTTGTGATATTTCAAGAAACACAATGATTGTAACATTGTTAATTCATTAATAATCATTTTTAATGGTTCGTAACGACAAAAATTTTATGCAAATGCTATTTACATCCTGTAGTAACTTAAATTGTATACAAGAGGTAGTGGATTGAATTGTTATATTTTACTGTATTTTCTATCAAGTTAATTAATCGTGTACTTAAGTGTGACACCATTTTTGGTCAAGGAAATTGTTTGTCTCTATGAAGGGTGCTGTCCATGTTTTACCAATAATAATAAACTGTAGGAAAAATGCAAGAGTAACACCTTTTGAGACAAATGAAATTTATTCATCAACGAGCTTTTGCATACATTTAATATGCTCCGTCTGGCTTGGGGAATAAATACACCAACGCTCGTTCATGAATGAATTCAATCAGTCTCAAAAGGTGCTACCTGTGCATTTTTGTTACTTTTTTAAGACTAACATGGCATCTCACACTGAACACTGCTATCTTTCATCGGTGGGTTGCTATATTAGCTTATTGTATGATACAAAAAGTAAAGGTAACACCATATGTAATAACTGCATAACGGTGTGAGATACTCATATGCACAGGAAAAAGCTTGCCCCTGTACCTCAGTCGATAGACCACCAGACTGGTTATCATGGGGTCGCGGGTGCGAGTACCATCAGAAGTATAGATGTTTTCTGTGCATTTTGCATTTCCCTACAAGTATTCTTAGCCTATAATTCCTTACTATTTATTAGCAGTATACCCATATTTTTATCACTTAAAATAGTTGTGTTTGGATTCATATATCTAACTATCCGCCCACATTTGCAATAAAACTATTTTTGTATGCGTGGGTCATTGGGTCAGTCAATGCGTCTAACACAAAATGATGCCGATTGATGAAATCAGTTTACAAGTGCCCTACCTCACGGCGCGGTGTAAGTCGGAGTTAACTGCGTTAAAGATACGCAATGTCAATTTTTATACTGTACTGTATAAGTATAAAAACGACGTCGCTGTGGCCATGGTTGCGGTTGTGATTATATCGTCATCATTTTACATGGCTTGCATTTAAGAAAACTTACAGATACTATATACAATCTTGATGGCCACAGAATTTAATAACGTATGTACACTATGAACAAAATTAATGTAGATACAGTTGAGGCAAAAATCAGAATTCATGACTGAAGAAAGCAGACGGAACGAATGGTCGTCAGTCAGGCCACTACGATTTTAAAAGATTGCTTCGCAATTTGTGTTTGGAAGAATTATAGTTGTTAGTACATCGGATATCAGCGGAAAGTAAATTGTAATGATGTGGGCCAAGATAAGATAAAGATTGCTGACCAACCGCTTTATTCATTCGTGAGACCTGCAGGGAAACATGTGGCTGAATGTAGAATTATATTACTAGGCGTTATAGAAGAGTGACATTTATATTTATCTTTGTCCAAGGATATAATGATGAATGATATTGGCATTGTATGGTAATCGTAAATGTATCTCATAGTGGATTTACATCATCCAATTTTTCGGCTCCCGCTGCCACCGCTGTCTTTCATGAAAACGGATCCGTTTTGAAATGCGGATGAGTTCTAAATTTGTTGGGAGCGGGAGTGTCACCCAATGAACGAACAATGTTATTCAGGTAATATTCGCCCTAGAAACGCATTTTTCGTACAAGATGGCGCCATGTTTAGATTTAAAGTCAAGTGATGAGCAGAAAGACCTCGTGTCGCTTTTCCATGAACACCGATGTTTATGGAATGAAAGCAGTGTGGACTATTTTAAAAGTAGTGACTGTGAAGCATATTCATGACTGTGTTATACACCCCTAGTTCTTTACGCTTTTTTAAAGAAACATGTATACTGGCCGGCCTTTTTTTTTCGTGGGCAGGCTCGCAACGATTATTGTTGCCGCACTTGCAGCGACAGCTACCAAATTTGTATCGAATTGTGTACAGGAACTGTCATCGTCACTATGGTAACCCGTCATTTTGCAAAAGTGGTATCATGTGACTTTCAGACCGGTGAAACATCAGACGGATAGTGTAAATGAATGACTTTCCGATTTATAGAAGGCGGGGACGGGAGCCGAAAAATCGGAAAAAGTGAATCCACTATTATAGATCGTCAGCCACCAGCCTACCATTTCTCTTTAAAATAAGCTATGAAAAATTGTAATCAATCAACATTGTCAGAGATGTCTATCAGCCAGTCAAAATTAAAAACACCAGATGCGGTAAGGAACGTTAGTACCATACTCGCCATTAAAGGGCTGAACACCGAGGCCGAACACCTATATGGTCCATACCCCTGGAAATAAGCGTAGATTCGTACATGAAGACCATTTTCCCGATGATGCATGCTTGGTTCCCAGGAATGAGCCTCATGATATGCCGCTCGAACAACCTGTGGATAATCTTCAGCCTCTGGTATCAGTCGTACCTAATCAATTACCCTCTAGGCCACTGGGTCGAAATGAGGTTATCGATCCACCGATTATGCCTTGTTCGCCAACGCATGAACCTGCGGGTAACGGTGAGGTCAGAACTGAGGTTCCACGCACTCTCACTGAACCAAGACATTCAGGCTGTATTTGTAAGGCACCCGTAAGACTCGATTTATAGGGGGGAGGGTGTAATATATTTAGTTTACATTAATCCTTTATTTTCCTCAGTATAAATCGTTAGTTTAGTTTTCTATGCCTTTAATATCTTTTATGTGATTCTCCGAACTGGTACTATAAATTTGGGGAAAAAAGCACTTGCAGTTTTGGAATCAAGGATGAATGCTGCTGTAAATTTTCACTGAACATAAATATACATATTATACATGACTTGCCTAACGGCATTTCCTCCACTCATCGTTTATTTGCAGATGACTGTCTGTTGAACAGGGTTATTGAGGACCAAGGTCACTGTGCTACTGTACAGAGTGATCTGAATATTCTACAAAATTGGGAAACAAAATAGTTGATGCAGTTCAATGAAGTGAAGTCCTACACATAACTAATAAGCAATACTAAGACCAATACTAAGCCTCCACTATGCTTATAATAAATGAGTCGCCGTTGTGGACAATGCTAAATACCTCCCAGTTACTATAAATAGTACACTACAGTGGAAACCACATATTGATCGCGTCATCAAGAAGGTCAATTCTCGAAAATTGAAAAAAGTTGTTCTATTTCAGTACACTGTTTAAAGTGATGGAGCAAAATGAATGATGACATGAAATATTGTTCTAGCTTAAAATTATTTAAAGGAAACTATAAAACATAGTTTGATATCTATATATATGAATATTAGTGTATAGATTTTATTGAAATTAACTCTGTGTTTTATTAAAGACATGATGATTTGATATCTAGATATGAATGTTAGGGCATAGATTTTTTAAGAATTAAATCTGCATTAAATTAAAATTAGTTTATTATTGTCTTTAATGGGTAATGTATCATTTTAATCATGTTGTAATTATTAGCCTACTACTCGTTATATTATTTGGACATTAATTGCTATATTGTGTGCCAATATCTTTTTGTCACGTAATTCAACTGCATGGAGTATTGTATATTATAAGTCATGTATTATTGTATATTGTGTATTAAATAATCAATGTTGCGTATGGTAAAACTGTATATGTAACTTTCATAGGAATGTAAGGAAGTGCTACCTTATAAGTCGTTTTGACTTCTAGCACTTCCTTTCAACTAATCATACAGGGGGAGGCTGAAAAGTTCGAGACAAATCATCATGGTGACTAAGTACATGGTTGTTTGCAGTGTACACACATGTATTAATCATCTGTGCAGTCCTATCTCGTACATACTGCAGCTTCAGACTAAAATCGACAGGATTAGTTAGACACTTTGGTGTTATCAAATGTCTGACTGTCAAGGCCTCAGCCCCAGAGGACATCCATGCTGATAACGGATACATTAGGGGATAATGTCCCTGTATTATCCACAGTACAAAAGTGGGGTAGAAAGAGGCTTGAAAATCCAAGATCTCGAAGGCCAACAACCTTAATGACAGAGGAAAACGAGCGTGTGCAGAGGTTAGGAATGGGTGATAAGCGATTGATTAGTAATCAGATAGTCGAGTTTATTTCCCATGAGCGAGTAGAAAACATACTGCATAAAGAACTGGGGATGTCAAAGATTTCTGCCCGATGGGTCCCGAGACTCCCCCCTATCTGAACAGAAACTCACCAGACTTGAGATGTCATGAGAAAACTTGAGGCTTTTTTAAGCAGATCCAGAGAACTTCATGGAACGTTTTGTAACCTAGGATGAGTGCTGAGTCATCCATCTTGAACCAGAGACAAAACGCCAATATATGCAATGCAAACACCTCTCTTCATCCCCTCCAAAGAAGGTCAGACGGTTTCTTCAGCAAACAATATGATGCCCTCAGTTTTCTGGCATTCAAAGACAATTATTTTTATTGATTGCCTACAAAAGGGACATACTATTAACAGGGAGTACTATGCTGACTTATTTGGGAAGGCACGTGAAAAAATCAAGATGAAACATCGTGGAAAGCTGACAAAGCCGGTTACGTTTCATCAGAACAGTGTTTCAGCCCACAAGTCAGTCGTTGCAAATGCTGCGCTGCATAAATGTGGCTTCAAACTCATTGCCACCCCACCCCATTTTCACCTGATTTTGGTCCCTCGGACTACTATCTCTGCCCCAATATGAAAAAAAATTTGGCTGGCAAACGATATCGAATCAATGATGATGTCATAAGTGCCGTCAAGCAGTTTTTCAATAATAAAGATGCGGGCTTCTATACCGCGGGTATGTAAGTGCTGCAATATCGTTGGACTAAGTGTGTAGAGCGTAAGGGGGACTACGTTGAAAAGTAACAACCAAACAATATCATGAAAAGGTATCATGAAAAGGCATCATGGTCGGCCTCAAGTCTTGTTCTATGTAGTTTTGTCTACTTTGTGTATGCCTACATATTTGTGTAATTTGTTATTGAATCAATATGAGCTTTCGTATGCAAGTATAATTTGTCAGTACTCAAATAAGAAGATGATGAAGAAAAACAAGATATACACATTGAATAGGCACAGTAGGCAGGCTAGTCGACTGAATACTCCACTGTTTAGAAGTTGCGGAAACGAGCTTACGTGATTTGTCACTCAGTTCCGGTCCATCTGACTGCACTCCCGCTCTACTGGGCAGTGGCAGCGAAACACACGAAACATCCGTTTCCGCAAGCTGCAGGTCAGATTATGTTTATTAATAAACAAAAAAGTATTAAAATTGAAAATAAAAATCACATTTTATACTTTCACACACCGTTTTTTCATTTTCTGTTAAGTTCGACAATACTCGATGCTCGAGTCCTGCACCCAGGCAATCAGAATCCGAATATACGATATGGCTAACGCGATGATCCAGTACCCACATCTCTACATTTGATCATAGAGGTTTTGTTGGAGATAATTTCGTCGAATCTTCAAACTTACGCCATTCCATTGGACGACCTAGATTTCCCAGGTCGAGTGTGTACTGTATTTTAGCGCCATTCTGTACGTGTAAACCGCGAATTTGTTCTTGCAAAATAGTCGATATATCTCTCGCATATCCGCAAAGTGTATTACCACCGTTAAACAAGCGTATCCCAATTATTTGATAAAGCGGTCAAGATGGCTGCCGAAAATAACACTGATACCCAGAAGATGCTTAATATAATATAAACTCTTTGAGATCGCGCCTTCTTTCCAACTATTCTGAATTGGCCATCTAGATTTAAGCAGGTAGATTGTACAGATTGTTAAATGCGTTATCATAATTGTCTGAAAAATGTTTTCTCAGCCCACTCATTCTTATAGATTTCCGAGCAGTTATTGGGTAATTACGGCAGTGCTAAAATCTCAGATTCTAGCATATTTTGATATTTGTCGTTTTTTATAGCGAGGAAACATGTCAGTAAGCGCGTCACTAATTGTAATAGTTATAATTACCTTAGAATAGGTGGTGTTATTCATAAATCTTTTTTTGAAGTTTTCATAAATCTTTTTTGGGCAAAGCTCTATTGGGACTAGGGCATGCAATACCGAGGTCTCAAAAATCGAGATCAATGATCTTGAAATCTCGAGATCGTGGACTATGATCTTGAACACAATATCACCGTTTGCATTATATTAAGGTATGGGTATCCAATACCAAGACCTCAAAATTGGAGATATTGACCAATATCATCGATCTTGAAATCTCGATATCGTGGAGCAAGATCTTGAACACATTATCGCATGTTTTATACCTATTATTGGAGCAAAAATTCCCCCAAATTCTGTAATTAAATGTCTTTTTACTGTAATTTAACTGTCGGGTCGCTGCCAACTTTTATATTTTCGTTAGACCCCCGTACAGTCTCCTTACTCAGGATCTCAGGTAGTCGGCATTCGGCTAGCCATGAAAACCCACGGTCAAAGTTTTTATGCATTTTACATATGATTTATAAAAGAATGTTAAAGTTTATATCTAACTGGTTATAAAACTTGCTATTACACCATATTAACGAAGACGATTTGGTTTTCGCGAACTGTAGTATGTATGGGCATTCTATAATATACATTGGCGTGTTCGTGAGTCGTGACCAATATAAAGCTAATTAAATAAAAGTACCATTGAGTCATGAATCATTAGTCGTATACGTACATTGTTTAGATTTATCCAAATTGCCGTTAACTATTATACAGTAAACATAGAAATATTTAGCTAATTATTTAATACTGTACTATATTGCTCAATGACGAGCAATATTTTCAGTCTGCATTCATTATTTCATTATTGTAATTTAGTTCCTTTGGAATATAGACATCACAAACGCTAATAAGTTCATTGTAACATATTATTTTGATCGACATTTTCTTTCGTAATTTCGAAACAAAATACATGGGTAAATAATCAGTGGGGGGGGGGGATTAGTAATATTATTATTTCATTGGCATATAGCAACTTTACACTGGTAAAGATGCCAATTTATACCTTTGAATCTTTCAAATTATCGCATAGGACTGTTATTAGTATTAGGGGAAGCCCCGATTAAAACTAAAATCCAATAATAAACCGGCGATGTATAATATTTAGCTCTTGGGAGATTTCGATATTGTCAAAATTTTTATCTTGATATCTCGAGATTTAAAAATCGCCAAGATTTGGATACCCTCAATCATATTCTTAAGGTGTTACAGTTAGGTTTCACAATGTTTTCTATAAACCCTAAGTACCCATTTTACCATGTGTAGAGTCTTGTCTCTGGAAGTGCGTCATCATTTTCCCTGTTAAATTCCACTCATAAATAATTATAAACAGTCTTATATTTAGTTTATATACAGTAGACAAAATCATTTAAGGGGAATACTGGATTGTTAAGTATCGCACAATATACATTTTGAAAGTTTGATTAAAGATTTAAGTGGTCTTAGATATGCATCAAGGCGGGTGATATATAATAACAAGATACTTTTATGATTTATAAAAAAAAATCACCAATTTATGATTTCAATGACTACAATACTATATGGGTGGGTAGGGGGGGGGGCAGCTGGTGTAGTGGTTAGAGCGTTTGACTTGGTCCCTGGTTCGAATCCCGCTCCAACCAGTATACTAACTGTGGCGTTTTTCGGGGTGAAAATGCGTGAAACCCATTGCCCATGGGGGTCTGGGTAGCCCTTGCAGTGTGGTTCTGTTGGGGCTTTTTCCCTCTGACGTGTGCTGTGCTTCAGATGCTCTATATGTGCTCTCTATGTCGCTTACCTCCCCGCTATGTCATCATCTCATTGTAAATAAACATGGACCTATCAAAGACTTAGCGGAGTGTGCGACATATGTAGTTCATATGTAGACATTTTGAACCAGTGGCGTGAATGGAAAGCGGTCAATTGTCTGGGTTTTTTACACTAGGTGTTTTTCCCCCACCCCTTATGAGTGAGGCTAATTAGATTGTCGTGTTAACCACATTAATAGGCTAGCTTTGCAAAGGGCCAAGAATGGCCTATCACAATGATTGCTTCGGTAATTGGCCTATAAATACAATACAATAACCGGCGCTTCATATTCCCCGAGAACCTACGTCAAACTCGCCATACCAGGGCAGAAAACAAATAGATAAACACATCAAGAAGGTGCATATATAATCTACATCACCTACGTTATTAATGTCACATGACACTTCCCAACATGCAGCGTTCAAAAATCCAATTTCAAATACGTGTATATATATATATATATATATATATATATCGAGAAATTTAACATCCTGGCCTTGATTGAAGCCATGGACCTCTCGATAGGAAGAGTGCGGTTTGATTTGTGAGTTTACGCATGCTCTTTGCTTGCGGTACGAGTTTGCAGAAGCGCGGTACACCTGAGTAGGTGCCGTATAAGTCTGCCTTACTTTACAAGGTACCGTCTTGAGTTTTTGTGGGCACCTGACTAGTGGGTACCATTCGAGTGGGCACAAATGCCACACTCGACTTGGGAGTATATAAGGATGCGTTAGGTGCCTTACTTGAGTAGACGCTTCTCTCGGTCCAACTTGAGCTGAGCCTCTTCGTTTTTGCGCGCGTTGTTACGCTGCACGATGCGGTCACGTCGCATCATCATCATGCACCGCTTCTCCTGCTCCCGCAGATTGTGCTGCTGGCGGCGCAGGCGCTCTCGTTCACGTGCAGCCTGCGCGCATACGACCGTTTAATCATACCAGCGAGGCGCCGAACCCCCCCCCAACGACAAAATGTTCCTGGGCTATCGATACCATAAAATAATATCGCCAATGGGAACACTGAGAAAGTTTGATAACGTCCTCCGTTTGTACAAGAAATAAAAATTACATTAAACAACACCGTGAGCAAATATCTGACTGAAGGTAATTAGAAAAAATTTGTGTCAACACGATTGGTATTTTTACAATTTACTAATCAGATCCTACCACGAGAAACACAGAAGAATTGATTAGACGCTGCCTAACACAAATAAATAAATCATCGAATAAATAAATAAATATATATATATATTGTTAGGGAGTGCTACCCTACAAGTTGTTTGAACTTCTAGCACTTCCTTTCAACAAAATTAGACATAGATATCATTATACTTGAAACGGGATCGTATATACTGTGGTGCATACTTTATGGATTCACTTTCTCTATATTACCGTTTTGTATTATATTTGTGTATTTTGTTGAATAAATTGAACTACATAAAAAATAATAAAAAATATTCCAACAATATACATTTTGTCCTTCACCCTCAAAATCATCCGTACTGACGACGTATACTACTTGTATAAATATCCTGCTGATACTTATCATAGTTACGCAATAAAAAGTTACGTTAATTTTCATTTGATACCCCCCTACAGCAAGTTTGTATAAAACCTGCGCGTGTGCACGTTATGCCAGAAAACAACCAACAACAAACAGCGAACTCATGAAATCGCGCGCTGATTGCCACACACCTTGATCTTCTCTAACGAGAGGATTTCCTTGTCCGAGTGCGCGGGTTTTAACTCCGTCTTCGGCGTGGCTTTCTCGGTGGATTTATCTTCGGCGACGACTTCCGCTTTTTCCTCGGGCGACTTGTTCTTATCAACTGTATAAGATCGCGATGAATCGCATTAATTACGAAACGCTACTAAAAACACTCGTACCACTCGGACCGGACTGGGAAAACACTGGCTATTAACCCTTTCCACACTGACTTCTGTACATCACAATACCATAGCAAAACATTTCTGCGACAATCGAGTGCTAAGGGTTAACAGTTTCGTTCCACAAAAGCTTCCCCCGCCCGACAACTGGGTCAGTCTCTAGAGTCCACTAATGCAAACATCACACAGGTACTTTATGTATTTCTCATAAGCCGTTAACGAATCGCAAGTTACTACTATGAGGTGAACTACTCATTATAGCATGTTTATACTACGCTATGATACATGGACCGATGCGGTATCATGACTCATCGGGCATATGTCGCGTATACATTATAATAATAATAAAATAATAATAATACATTTGTTTGGGAGGCGCCCTAATAACTAGTATGTCTCTAAGGCGCCTATATACATTTCGTGT